>CM064495.1:7366349-7496161 GCA_032716605.1 Paralithodes platypus
TTATTGATCAGAACATAATTGGTGCCGATACATCACTTATTAGCATGATTGTACAATCGCGCTAATAAGTGATGTCTCGGCACCAAGTATGTTTTGATCAATAATTGGTATCAGCAATATCTAAGCTTCATTTCTTCATATCGAGTGAAATATACAAACCTGTTCCTACACTTACCCACCCTATTCAACATCTGACGGACATTAATACAGCACAGAGCAAGCCAAACGTAATGACAGCTGGGAAATGACTTATTAACGCGACCGTACACAACAGAACTAAAACAATCCTGAAAAGTTAAGAAGTGTAGAGATTGACTTTTGTGTCTGCATTTAGGTTACTCTAATTGTGTTGGTGGTGTAATGGTTTAGATGCTTATGTTCTGGGTGTGATGTCCCGAGTTCGAATCCCGGGAGGACCATATGCTTTCATTAATATATTCAAGTACATTGGGGTTTCTAATGGAGGATTAATGTTAAGAATGGGGTGTTCCTTTTAAGGGGGCCCACCTCGCTTTTTTTTTTTTTTCTCTTGCTCTCCCTCTCTCATTGGCTTGTATCCATTTGGCCCCATTCAGCCTACTGTTTTAAGACTTTTACCCCCATCCAGGTGTCAATATTTTCCTGGCGAGCGGTAGCGAGCCAGCATATATATATTTTTGTTTTGACAGCAAGCTAAATTTGTAAATTTTTCGATAGAAAAATGTCGCCGGCGAAGCCGGATTTATCCATAAAATGCTGGCTCGCTATCGCTCGCCAGGAAGAAATCGACACCTGGATGGGGATAAACGTCTTAAAACAGTTGGCTGAATGGGGCCGAATAGATACAAGCCAGGGAAAGAGAGAAGGAGAGAAAGGTACAAAAAAGCCGGTGAGCCTGGTTAATGTATACTATCCGGGAATACTATAACAAATGGCATTATAAAGTACTCGGAGTAGTGGGTGGGTGGTTTTCTGGCTCCCCATCTCCCTCATGTTTGACCCCATTAGTTTTCAGATTTTAAGAAGTTCGGCCCATTAGTTTGGCGATATTAAGACCTTTCACCCCATTTTTTTGTCAATATCAAGACCTTTCGTACAATTTAGGAGTCTCTTTCTTGGCGAGCGATAGCGAGCCCGTAATATATTAGTAACTGGCTTACGGCCAAGAAATGTTTCTATCGAAAAATTAAAAAAAAAACATCATGATGTGGGGTCTTGGGGTGTTATTTGTTTGTCTTTTAATCATGATGGAGGTCTAGAGAGGAAAACAAAACAAACAAATATAAAGATTGATAAATAAGCAAATGAATACGCCATCTTAAGGGGAGGTTTTTAGTTTGTTCCCTATATTTCCATCAAGCTTACGATTACACCCGCTAGACCCCCTCTCAAGATTAATTTATACATTTTTCGGTAGAAAAATGTTCCGGCCGAAGGCCGGTTCCTCTTACATTACAGGCTCGCTATCGCTCGCCAGGAAATAATCGAGACCTAATTGGCACGAAAGGTCTTAACATTGACAGAAATGGGGCGGAAGTTCTTAAGATCGTCAAACTAATGGGGCGAAAGTCTTAAAATCTCAAAAGCAATGGGGCTAAACATGAGGGAGAAAGAGGTCCAGAAAACAATCCCTCAAGTGGACATCTCCCCTTAAAACATCTTACAATTGTTCAGATGGTAACATTTTGAATAATAATGTTTTTGGTGACTGTAGATTCAATTATTTTCTTCGTTTATTATAATCAATTAAAATAACTTGAATTTAATCATGTTGTCCTTGCTTGTATAAGAGCGTGTCATGGTGTAAAGCAAGGTTACTGACATTTACTACTACTACTCTCTCTCTCTCTCCTTCCCTCCCCCCTCCCCCTCCCCCTCCCCCTCCCCCTCCCCCTCCCCCTCCCTCTCTCTCCTTCCCTCCCCCCCTCCCCCTCTCTCTCTCTCTCTTTCTCTTTCTCTTTCCTCTACCCCCTTTCTCTCTCTCCGCTCTCTCTCTCTCTATCTCTCTCTCTCTCTCCTCTCTCTCTCTCTCTCTCTCTCTCTCTCTCTCTCTCTCTCTCTCTCTCTCTCTCTCTCTCTCTCTCTCTCTCTCTCTCTCTCTCTCTCTCTCTCTCTCTCTCTCCCCCCCCCCTCCCCCCCCCCCTCCCCCCTCCTCCCCCTCTCTCTCTCTCTCTCACACACCAGGTCAATGTTAACCCCGCCTACCGCCCCACCGAGTTAGCATACTGCCTCAACAAGGTCTCCGTCAAGGCTCTCATCAGTGACGACAAATTCAAAACTTCCGAGTAAGTACGAAACGACTTAACCCCTTCTGTACAGTCGCGCTAATAAGTCATGTATGTTTTAATGACAGCGGAGACACGACTTATTTGGCCAAGTGTACAGCTTCATTTCTTCATATCGAGTGAAATATACAAATATCGACACCTAAATGGGACGAAAGGTATTAAAAGTGACATAAATGGGGTGAAACTTCTTAAAATCGTCAAGCTAATGGGGCGAACGTTTTATAATATCAAAAGCAATGGGGCTAAACATGAGAGAGAAAGGGGTCAAGAAAAAAATCCCTCAAGTGGAGATCTCCCCTTAAATGGCACAACATCGTCTAAATATAGCTAGCATGAAATTAAATAGACGTTGCTCGGTACAGAAGGGGGTTAATATTTAACATTAATACTTTAGTTAAGGGGAGATCTCCACTTGAGGAATTTTTTTCTTGACCCCTTTCTCCCTCATGTTTAGCCCCATTGCTTTTGCTATTATAAAACGTTCGCCCCATTAGCTTGGCGATTTTAAGAAGTTTCACCCCATTTTATGTCACTTTTAATACCTTTCGTCCCATTTAGGTGTCGATTTTTTCCTGGCGAGTGATACCGAGCCTGTAATGTAAGAGGAACCGGCTTTCAGCCGGGAAATTTTTCTACCGAAAAATGTACAAATTTATCTTGAAAGGGGCTCAAGGGGGAATAATTTTAAGTTTGATGGAAGTCTAGGGAATCAACTAAAAACCTCCCCTTAACCCTGCGAAGATTATGACGGATTTTGAATTTTGAATTTGGCTATCATGGGACGATTTGATTCAGTTAATATAATCGATCTGTGGCAATAAAAAGGGTAAAGGCTATCTCAATTAACCCTCTGACGGGGCGGGTGCCCAACCCCGAAAGGGGTTGAAATAGGGGAGCTATCCCCCCGCCAAAGGCGGCTTTCTAGGGCCTTTCCTAGCTGATGCTGAGAGGATTGGGTTCTAGTCATGTGGTGATGGGCTGGTCTATCAGAGTGAGAACTGAGCGATCTCTGCCATACCCATAGCTTACTCGGACTGTTCCTTTAACTTATATATTTTCTAGATCTCAAGTGACGGCGTCTTTTCCGTGGATTGACCTCCCAATCTACCGAGATTGGAAGCCAAAGCGTCACATTTTTCCCTTGCCCCTCAACTTTCTCTTCATAATTGCTGAGGGGCACAGGGCCCTGGGTGGGGCTTTGGTTCAACAACAACAACCCTCTGACGGTATATAGCCTTCCTAATCTGCATATAATCGTCTAACAATAACCAGAAAATAGAAAAGATAGGCGTAATAGCATCTTGAAAGGGTTAATTTTTTCAACTGACGGTAAATTGCAAAGTTCCCATCAAGATTTCTCAGTTATTTTGAAGATTTTGTAGTGAAATATGGTGCGGATGATATAAACTTGGTCTTATTATGATGGAGAGACATAGCAGTTTCATATCATTCCATAAGTATCGATAAATTAGCTGCTAAGGGATTCAATTTATCGTCAGATGAAATGAAACAGTATAGTGTAAAACTTGCAATAATATCCAATTCACAACAAAATATGTTGCTATAAAATGAATTATCAACTAAATTTAACATTATTCTGTCTAGACAGAATATTGTATTTTGTTTTTCTGATGTGTTGTGATGTCCCTGTTCGGGTTCTGTCTCGAGACGGCCACCCCCATAAAAAAAAAAAAAAAAAAAAAAAAAAAAAAAAAAATGGGAAGGTGCCAGAGTACTGTACATACATACATACATACATACATACATACTGTCTAGACAATAAGTGCAATATACTTTACGATCAACAACTTTCCATGTACAATCGGATGTCATAGTGTCTAGCCCACTCGGATGTCATAGTGTCTAGCCCACTCGGATGTCATAGTGTCTAGCCCACTCGGATGTCATAGTGTCTAGCCCACTCTATCCTACTATCGGATGTCATAGTGTCTAGCCCACTCTATCCTACTCATAAATATTCGTGGACTTCACCTATTTCTGATTATGGAAGTATATCTCTGGAAACTAAATTATGAGTATATATACTATACATCAACTACAACACTATATTACTGTTACTACGGTAGTTATTGAAAAGGAAGTACAGTATAACCAACATTCAATCTAGATGGTTATACTTACATGAAGAAACACATAGACAAAACATTTATATATTCAGGCACATACCCCATAGCTGAGGGGATTTTTTTTTTTTATATATTCAGGCACATACCCCATAGCTGAGGGGAAAACAAATGTATATATTCAGGCACATACCCCATAGCTGAGGGGATTTTTTTTTTTTATATATTCAGGCACATACCCCATAGCTGAGGGGAAAACAATGTATATTCAGGCACATACCCCATAGCTGAGGGGATTTTTTTTATATATTCAGGCACATACCCCATAGCTGAGGGGAAAACAAATGTATATATTCAGGCACATACCCCATAGCTGAGGGGATTTTTTTTATATATTCAGGCACATACCCCATAGCTGAGGGGATTTTTTTGTATACATTCAGGTACCATACCCCATAGCTGAGGGTAGCCAACACGAGACAGAGCCCGAACAGAAACATTTAAAGTTACAGTTCTTAGGGTTTGGGACCACTTTCGCGTTCCCTCACCCCTTACTCTGTATCGTATAGTAGGTGAATTTTAGATTGGGAGGAGGATTTCTAGCCTCCCGCTCCCGATGTCCACGAATTGTTATGAGTGGGTTAGAGGCTATGGCATCAGAATGTACCAATTAATTTTATTGTATGTATGTATGTATTTACTCAGGCCCATTCCCCATTTATTCCTATTTTTGTTTCTGGGGGTGGCCGACTCAAGACAGAACCTTTTATTGTGTTTTTTATTTAACCCGTACAGTACCAGTGACGTCTTTTTCATCGTATTCTGGCAACTATTAGACGATTTTATTCAGCTTAGGAAGGACCTCTAGCAATAATAAGGCTTCAAACTTTCTCAACCAACCCTTTTAACTACCACAGATCCTTCCTAAGCTGCATAATATCGTCTAAATATAGCTAGCTTAAAATATTACACACGTCGCTGGTACTCAAAGGGTTATAAAGAATTATTTTGCTAAAGCGTTGTTTCCACAGAGCGATTTTGATAAGTTGTTTTGTCTTTTAACTGTGTTCGTCTTTGTCTTTTAACTGTGTTCGTCCCAGTTTTGGTTTGTTTATTTTAGAAGTTTTACATTATAATTACCGTAGCATGTATTATTTGTCCCCTGCAGTTATTACCAAATGCTATGCAGTGTGGCACCCGAGTTACCAAACTCACACAAAGGAGCATTAACAAGTGCCACCCTTCCACACCTGAAGACCGTCATCATGGCCTCGGAGTCGGAGTTAAGGTAAGCTTTTAAGGGGAGTGACCTGCTTTTTTTTATTTCTCTCCTTTTCTCTCTTTCTCTGGCTTGTATCCATTCGGCCCCATTCAGCCAACTATTTTAAGACGTTTATCCCCATCTAGGTGTCGATTTCTTCCTGGCGAGCGATAGCGAGCCAGCATAATATGAAGAAATCCGGCTTCGCCGGAGAAATGTTTATATCAAAAAATGTACAAATCTAGCCTGCTGTCAAAAACATTTAAAAAATATGCTGGCTCGCTACCGCTCACCAGTAACACATTGACTCCTGGATGGGGATAAACGTCTTAAAACAGTAGGCTAAATGGATACAAGCCAGAGAAAGAGAGAAAAAAAGCAGGTCACCCCCCATAAGGCAGCTATTACACTGTTTTATTCAGCTTAAGAAGGACGTCTACCCATTTAAAGGCCACAGACGTCACTATAATATTGACCTCTTCATCCTATTCTGGTAACAAAAAGACTAATCAGATGACTTAACCACTGCGCCAGAAACTACACTCGTAATTTAGTCATGCGCATTATATTTCCATGTATAAGATCACAGAGGAACAGAACTAATGTGGGCAACTGTACATTTCCATACCTACTCCCCTGGTGGACTCTTCCTAAAGGATAACAGTGTCAACTCGACTGCTCTCATTCTTTTTAAGGGAAGATTTCCATTTGAGGGATAATTTCTGGACCCCTGTCTCCCTCATGTTTAGCCCCATTGTTTTTTAGATTTTAAGACGTTCGCCCCATTAAGTTTGGCGAGTTTAAGAACTTTTGCCCCATTTCTGTCGATTGTAATACCTTTTGTGCCATTTAGGTGTCGATTTTGTCTGGTGATCGATAGCGACCTTATTATTCAAGAGGAATCGGCCTTTGGCCGGGACATTTTTCTACCGAAAAATATACAAATTCATCTTGAAAGGGGGTCTAGCGGGTGTAATTTTAAGCTTGATGGAAGTCTAGGGAACAAACTAAAGTTATTAAGTGATTATAATATAGTGAGTGACAGTTTTTGTCAAATTTGCTGTAACATGGCATACATATAATATAAAGGAACATTACATTCACACTGGTACACATACTATAGACATCCTTAAGGGGAGGTTTTTAGTGTTTCCTAGACTTCCATCAAGCTTGAAATTACACTCCCTTGACCCCCTTTCAAGATAAATTTGTACATTTTTCGGTAGAAAAATGTCCCGGCTGAAAGCCGGTTCCTCTTATAATACAGGCTCGCTATCGCTCGCCAGGATAACATCGACACCTACTGTAAATGGCACGAAAGGTCTTAAAATTGACAGAAATGGGTCGAAAGTTCTTAAAATCGTCAAAATAATGGGGCAAACGTCTTAAATTTAGAACAATGGGGCTAAACATGAGGGAGAAAGGAGTCAAGAAAAAAATCCCTCAAGTGGAAATCTCCCCTTAAAGTTAAATTACTGAAGCCTCTTATATGTAATTTGTTACCATTTTTGTTTGTCTTGAGAGATAGATGTTATATTTCAGTTAATATTTGATCTGTAATATATATTATATTTGTTATCCCTATATATTATGTATGTATGTATGTATGTATGTATTTACTCAGGCCCATTCCCCACTTTTCCTGTTTTGTTTTGTTTTTTCCTTTTTTTCTTTTTTTTTGGGGGGTGGCCGATTCAAGACAGAGCCAAATTGTTATCGAACTTTTCTTGATTTCAGAGGCACATACAGATTTAAGGACCTAATAGAAATGGGAGACAGCTCACACAGGAAAGCCTTAGAAGAACTTTCAGGGAAGATAAAGTTTGATGACCCCTGTAGTATACAGTTTACGTCGGTAAGTCTGGAAACCTTCAATGTACACAACACTTTCTGTTTCAATAACATTTCCGTAAATGCTAGGTGAAATATTATATTAATGCATTTTATTATTATTATCATTATTATTATTATTATTATTATTATTATTATTATTATTATTATTGCCGGTATCGTTAATTACAATACAAGCCCCTCAACTTTCCCTTCATAATTGTTAAGAGGCACAGGGCCTTGGGTGGGGCTTTGGTTTCCCATGCGTTTCCACACCCTCTTCAGCTCCCCACCTTGGAGTGGCTTCGGTCACCTGGGCTTTATTAGTGGTAAGCAGGTAAAAAAAAAAAAAAAAAGCAGGGAGGGTTCTGTGGGGGGCGCTCGGTTAGTGGGGGTGCTCGGTTATGGCCTTGGCCTTCCACGGGACCGTGGTGCTGCTCGGCCAGCCAGCCAGGGAAACAGCAACAACAACAATAACAATACAAGTCACCTCTATGGGGGCTACGGAATAATGATGATAGCCGTATTTGCATAAAGAGAAAGAAATGAGGTCCAGGATTTGTTATGAGTTATGTACAGTACAGTACTTGGTTCCTTTCTTTGCAGGGTACTACAGGCAACCCGAAGGCCGCCGTTCTGTCCCATCACATGCTGGTTAACAACGCTTACGGTATAGGCAGCAGGGCTCTGTACGGAGACAAGGTACTGTTGTTGCTTGCTTTCCTTTGTACTGTTCTGTACTGTTTTGTCTATGTCCTTCCCATATTCATTGCCTCTTTGGAAAAAAAAACAAAAAAAAAAACACATAAAATAGAGATGGTTGAGATTCCTAGCCTCCCGCCCCCAGAAGGAAAAGTAGGACAGTAAACGAGACATACAGAAACGGCTAAAGTTGGGTAGAGGATGCCAAACTTCACTCTGGATAGGACCAGCCCTCAATTGACCACTTGCGAGTTTCTGGCTATAAGGAAGTTCGGCCTGTAAACATCAATAATAAACCCAAATACATTAATTTTGTAGGTTTCTGATGGATAAATAATATGTTGAATTGGATTTTATGTATTTATAAATGTACTAAAACTGTATTATGTCTGGTTATTCTGCTAAATATCGATGCTTACAGCTCCAACTTCCTTATAGAATGAAACTCGCAAGTAGTCAATTGCTATAGTAAACATTATAAGAATGGTGTACTCTTTTTAGGAACACCGGATCTGCCTGTCTGTGCCGCTCTACCACTGCTTCGGGTGTGTGGCAGGGACGATATTAGGGGTTTTATTTGGTTCCACGGTTGTTATGCCCACCGCGGGGTTCGATCCAGAGGCCATCGTTCGGGCACTGCAGGACGAGAGGTAGGTACAAGCTCCTTTATTGAGAAGTGGTACAGTTGCCCTCATAAGTTCTGTTCCTTGTGATCTTATTTATGAAAGTAAAATAGTATGAATGAATTGCGAGTGTGGTTTCTTTAAAATTATCAGTTGAATAATCAGATGAGTTAACCCAAGAAATGCGAAATTGATGCAAGGAAAATTGCCCAAAACAGGTAATCTCTACCCTTTGATTCTGACCGAATTCATTATATTTATGATATAAAGCATTATTTCTTCTCCATGTGCGTTTATTTTACATATGTGATGAACATATGAACCTTGAAGAGCGATAAAAAAAGTGGGAACAGCAATTGGGTGGTGAAAAACATATATTATCTCCGCCTGGTCGTATTCTGAGACGGCCGGCCAAGAGACATACACCCTCCCTCTCCAACGTCTATAGTCTATAGTGATAGTGATTAACATTTGTGGATGTACTTTTACTTGTGATCTGTATGTGATTGGATTATATATCGAGATATGTAATCCATATAAGTACAATTTCATTCATAAATTAGAAACTAGACATGTAGTTTACCGCACATATTCCGTTCATCAATACACCAGTAAATACTTACTTTGGCAGCGTCGCACCCACCTCCTACCTTCCAGGAGGTGGAGTGAGGGAGGGGGGTTGAGGACGTGAGTGAGGCCCTGCTAAAACCACAAAATAACTAAAAGATTGAGGAACGGAATATGTATGGTAACATAATTTTTTTAACATCGTTCTTAACACCAATAACACCCCAAATGAAATTATTGCAAGCATGTGATTCTCCCAGGATTCGAACCCAGGATATCACATACAGTACTTACACGCTCTAACCAAGAATATGAGAGGTCCATGACTATATTTTAGTTTTGTTTAACCCCTTCTGTACCGGCGACGTCTTTATAATTTTGTTCTAGCTATATGTAAACGAATCTATGCTGCTATGCAGTATAAGAAGAAGCTGTGGTAGTAAAAAGGCTTAGCCCGGGATAGGCGCCAGGACTCTGAGGTTTTACTGGTCGAAGGCACCGGGACTCTTAACCCGGGAAGCGCGAGAACACTCTTAAGAGGTTTTGGTTTACAAAGGCGACGAACGTCTTAAGATTCAAGGCCTAAAAAAGCCTTTTAAAAGGCCCCAGTAGCACTTAAGACAAAGGACTGTGTGATTAAGTGAGATAATTCCCCTCCATATCCTCTATCACTCCTCCACATTTGTCAAAACCCCCTTCTTCCCCCTTCAATTATCACCTATTTTTCCTCTTATTCCCTTGTTTATCGGTTTATTTTCCGCGGTAATATCTCCCACCCGGTTTCAAGGTCATCAGGGACGCATAGAAAGAGTGGGGGAAGAGAGAGGCAGCACTAGCGAGACATCAGTCTCGCCTCAGCCATCGAGAAAGGAGGGTGTAGGGCTCATGCGGCTCTCACCTCATGACTTGACGGTCGGCAATAATTCGCTGTTTTCACCCCACAAATACTATTCCCACTTGTTTTATTTCTGTTACATGTTAATATCTTCATATTAAACGTAAAATAGGCGCATATGAATAAGTAATAACGATATTTATCGTAAAATTACTATTTTAGGCCTAATATAGTCGCCTGGCAGTAGGGTGTTCACTACATACAGCTCGCGCTTTAGAGGTTAAGAGTCAAGGCATAAAAAAAAAAAACGTTAAAAACACTCCTCTGGCACTCAAAACAAAGCAAAATGTGATTAGGTGAGATAAATCCCCTCCATTAATTGCTACCACTCCTACAAATGTGTGGCCCCACCCCCTTCCTCGATTATCACCTATTTTTCCTCTTATTCCCGCTTTTGTTGGGTAATTTTCCGCGCGATTTCCCTCCCATAGTCTCTTTAACACGGGCAAGGCAGCTAGAGATCCTTGCAACACAGAGACTTCTACTCAGAGCCGTCAGTGTCGCTCTATAGCTCGGGAAGTAAGGGTATTCCCTGCCCGGGCTCTCGCCTCATGATACGACCAGACGGCAATAATACGTCTTTTTCACCCCCCAAATGCTATTCCCACTTCTTTTATTGATCTTAAATGTTCATATGTTCATATTAAAAGTATAAGGAGAAGGAATAAGTATATATATGGTAATTATGACGATTTTCGTCAGGAATGAACCAAAATACCTTCGCCCTGCGGGACGTTTGAAATACCATAGCTTCGCTTTTTGAAGGTTAAGTGAGATAGTTCACAGCCTGTTCATTACTGGAGGTCCTGTTTAACCCACTGAGCACCAGGCAATATAATATAAATGTACACTCCAGGACCAGCCGGTTGTCAAAAAAATGTGTACTGTATTCAGAAAACACCTGGAATGGGTTAGAAATGATGGAAAAAACAGAAAAACACGATCCCCTAGGTCATTAGGGGGTCCTACAGGACGCCTGAAAGTCGGAATTAACATGGTGAAATGGGTAGGCAAAAACATGCAAAAACACGTTTTTGCGCGCTCACGCGGCTAGACTTTGGGGGTTTTCAACCATCGGCATTGTTGCGTGGGATACTTACGCAGTTTCCCATACAAATCTGAGCCCACTAGGTGCCATAGGACCGGAGTAATTAACCACGACGCACCCTATGCGTTACATACATTGCCGACGCATCACGTGCGTCGCTGGTAGGCCTATTCGAGGGGTTAAACTGAATAAAGCATCCAATACTAGCCAGAATATAGTTAAAAGGACGGCACCGATACAGTACAGTATAGTATTGGTTAATCTTCGCTTTCTTTGTATTACTTATTTTTTTCTTCCCAGCATCACTTCCTGCTACGGCACCCCGACTATGTTCGTTGACATCCTGAGCGCCCAGAGGAGAATGAAGAAGGACCTGAGTTCCCTCTCTACTGGCATCATGGCGGGAGCTTCGTGTCCTCAGAAGCTGGTTATGGAGGTCATCAATGAACTCAATATGAAGGATTTCCTGGTAGGTTTTATTGTGAGACAACGGAAATTGAATGGAATTAAATTGAATATCGCCCTTGGCCGGAAATACAGTATTTAGTCTGGGAAGGTTTACCTAATCTCTATCTATCTATCTATCTATCTATCTATCTATCTATCTATCTATCTATCTATCTATCTATCTATCTATCTATCTATCTATCTATCTATCTCTCTCTCTCTCTCTCTCTCTCTCTCTCTCTCTCTCTCTCTCTCTCTCTCTCTCTCTCTCTCTCTCTCTCTCTCTCTCTCTCTCTCTCTTTCTATATACAGTAGCCTATATATATATATATTAGAGTACCATTATCTGGTTCAACATTGATTTTAGTATTTCAATATTTTAGCTTGAAGATTATCAATGAACTAAATGTAAACAAATTCCTGGCAGTATTTTGTGAGGAAGTATTTAGAACGAAGGTCTTGAATTTGCCAAAGAAATGAGGCGAAAGATCTTAAAATCGCCAAACTAATAGGGTGAACATCTTAAAATCTCAAAATTAATGGGGTTTAACATGAGGGAAAAGGGGTCCTGAAAAAATAAACTCCCTTAAAAGGATTAAAGGGTAGACATGAATGAGGTACTATATGAAGGGCCTAAGTATTACTAAAGCTTCCTAAACCCTGTTCCAAATAGGTAGGCCAAAAACTATGAACCCAAACCTCTGTAACTCAAAAAGGGATAGAACAAATGGGATGTAAATTTCCACCCATATTCCCTCGGTGACCCAAATGGTAGAACTATTACCTTGATTACTCAAATTGTTTGTGAGTTATAGAGCCCAATGTTCAAAAGTGTTGGCCTACTTATTTGAAACAGGGTATAGCTATGACCCGATGATCTAATTAAGAGCATAAGAACATACTAAACAAACTTCCAAAACCCCAAAAATCTGTGTGTTGACGTTTTGGGAAAGAAGGCTGGCTGGATGTAAACAAAAGGCCAAAAACCCTTATTTAACTTTTAATTCAGTTTATGGCCTAGGTGATGTACGGGATGACGGAGACGAGCCCGGTGACGTTCGAGTGTTTCCCATCTGACCCTCCGGAGATACGGTCCGCAACTATTGGCTACCCGTCGGATCATATGGAGGTAGGTCACGTGTTGAGGTAGGTCATGTGTTGAGGTAGGTCACATGTCGGGGTAGGTCACGCATTGAGGTAGGTCACGTGTCGAAGTAGGTCACGTGTCGGGGTAGGACACGTCTCGAGGTAGGTTACTTGTTGAGGTAGGTCACGTGTTGAGGTACGTCATATGTTGAGATACGTCACGCGTCGAGGAAGGTCACACATTTCAAAGTAATTCACGTTCGAGGTACGTCACATGTTGACATAGTTCACATGTTGAGGTAGGACACCTCACCCTCACAACTTACACATACTGTACTAAAAAGTAGTCAAACGTTCTTATATTAACTTATGGCTTGTTTTGAGTGTAACCAACACTGGAATTACTACGTCGGATATTAGGATATGATAATCAGCGAGAATTAAGGTGCCGACTCTTCCCCCAGGTTAAGGTCGCTGACGAACACGGACAGGTGGTACCAATACGGATGTCGGGGGAGCTGTGCACCCGGGGCTACGCTAATTTCCTGGGCTATTGGGGTGATCCGGAGAAGACCACCGAGATGATGGGACAAGACCGGTGGCTCAAGACGGGGTAAGGCAGGACCCCTTTCTCCCTCGTGTTTAACCCCATTGCTTTGGAGATTTTAAGATGTTCGCCCCAATAGTTTGGCGATTTATAAGAACTTTCGTCCCATTTCTGTCATTAAGGGGATCATCCACCCCATACTTAGAGAGTGTCAATTTTTTTTGTTCGATTTCAATGAGATTTGGCACACAAGTAGAGGTCTATAATATATTGTCACATTAATTTTCAAGAAATTATTTCAGTTTAGTTCTACATTGCACACACATATTTGACCTTGTATGGTATCTATTTGCAGGGATCTGGCTGTGCTGCGTCCGGATGGCTATTGTCAAATCATCGGGCGTATTAAAGACCTGATTATCCGAGGCGGAGAGAACATCTACCCGGCGGAGGTGGAGAACTTCCTCATGGGGCACCCGGAGGTCAACGAGGCTCAGGTAGGACATAATATTCTGGCTGTTCTGAGCCGATATTTTTCATCTTACGAAGGCCCTGTTGGTACTCGTATTTTGGCCACCCCCAGTAGAAAAAAAACAAAAATTAGAAAAACAAAAAGGATTGGGCCTGAGCAAATGGATAGATATATAGATTAAACAATTTATTGATTATTTTTTTCTTTCAGTTTCCTTACTAGACCGCCATCAAACTTAACCCATTCAGTACCAATGACATAATTTAAATTTTAGTTTGGCTGGTATTACACGGTTTTATTCAGATTAAAAAAGAGCCTCTAACAATAACATGCTTTGAACTACAGTAGCTCCCTTCACCATTATCACTAGCACAGATCCTTTCTAAACTGCACAAAATCATTTAAATGTAGCTAGAATAAAATTAATAAGACGTCGCTGGTACAGAAAGGGTTAATTATTATGTTCCCTCCACCAATCGACTTTACTCCTAAACTCAATTAATGAAATCAACAAATACATGTGGCAGTCCAGGGATTCGAACCTAGGATGCTCACACCGAAATTCATTGCATTTATCCTCCCCAAGACCCCTGTAGAATAAGCCTTAGTGGTGGACATATTAAGGGGAGGTTTGTATTTTATTTGTTATATTCATTATTTGTATAGTTTAAGGGGGGAGTATTCGCTTGTTATGGACCCCCTTCTCACTCATGCTTAGCATATTAGTTTTGAGGTTTTAAGATTTTTTGTACCGTTAGTTTGTCGATTTTAAGACCTTTCGCCCTATTTCTTGGTGAATGTTAAGACCTTTCGTGCCATTTAGGTGTCGATGTTTTCCTGGCGAGCGATAGCAAGCCTGTAATTTTAGAAGGAACCGGCCTTCGGCCGGGACATTTTTCTACCGAAAAATGTACAAATTTATCTTGTAAGGGGGTCTAAGGGGTGCTATTTTAAGCTTGATGGAGGTCTAGCGAGGAAACTCAAAATAAATAAAGTAATAAATATATAGACCAAAACCAAGCACTACCCTCTTAAGTTCCCTCCTAGACTTCCACCAAGCTTAATAAAATACCCCAAGATCCTTATAGAATAGAAAAAGCTTTGGTGGTGGACATATTAAGGGAATATTAGTATTTTAGTTGTTCAGTATATACAGTATATTATTATAGTTTTGTCCCTAGACCTCCATCAAGCTTAAGGGGGCCCACCTCATTTTTTTCTTTCTCTCTGGGTTGTATCCATTCGGCCCCATTCAGCTTACTATTTTAAGACGTTTATCCCCATCCAGGTGTCGATTTTTTCTTGGCAAGCGGTAGCGAACCAGCATATATTTAATTGTTTTCGACAGCAGGCTAAATTTGTAAATTTTTCAATAGAAAAATTTCTCCGGCGAAGCCGGATTTCTTCATACAATGCTGGCTCGCTCTCGTTCGCCAGCAAGAAAGTGACACGTCTTAAAACAGTAGGCTGAATGGGGCCGAATGGACACAACCCGGAGAAAGAGAGAGAAGGAGAGAGAAAAAGCAGGTCACCCCCCTTAGAAAAGTGCCCCCAAGATTCCCACAGAATAAGCCTTGGTGGTGGACATAATAAGGGGAGATTTGTATTTTGTGCATTTATTTATTTATGCAGGTATTTGGCGTGCCTGACTATAGAATGGGAGAGGAGGTGGCCGTGTGGATCAGAAAGGCGGATAACAGTCAACTGGATGAAGCTACTCTCAGGGACTGGTGTAAAGGCAAGGTCAGTAACAGTCCAGTCTATTTCTCAGTCAATCTCTCAGTCAAAGTCACAGTTAATCTCTCAGTCATTAACAGTCAATTTCCCAGTCAATAACAGTAATTTTCTCAGTCCGGTCAATTTTTCAGTTAATGACAGCAAATTTCTCAGTCAATTTCTCAGTCAATAACAGTCATTTTCTCAACTGAATGAAGCCACTCTCAGGGACTGGTGCAAAGGCAAGGTCAGTAATAATGTCTTCAGCCAATTTATCCATGCAGTCAATTTATCAGTCAAGTCAATTTCTTCATCAATTTATCAGTCCAGTCAATGTTTCAGTCATTAACAATCAATTTCTCAGTTAATTTCTGTCAATTTTTCAACCAAACCAAAATTAGTTGATATTTTTCAGGCTGCAGGTATATGTTTTTATGTAACATAGGAAAATATTCATAACCCAAGGAAAAAAAAATTGTTATACTATTTTCAAAGGTTTAGAAAATAATAGTTTTAACTTCTGTAAATAGTGAATAATTGTGTGTTAATGGAAACACAGTTAAATGCCTCCAAAACATGCATAATAATAATCTGCATACCTATTATGCGTTCCTATTTTTCAGCATAAAATGAAGCACGTTTTTCAAAGGCACAGAGAGGCAAATGTTTGGTAGTGTATGGTAATGTTTGGTGATTTTACCATACAGAAGTATACAGCCTCCTGAGCTTGTATGGTACTGTCTGGTCAAGACCAAACATTAACAGATTCTGGGGGTGTGGCCAATGGCCAGGAGGCAGAACTATGGTAATGTCACAGAACAGTTACAGCTACTACATACTGTACATACTGTACATACAATGGTTTAACGTCATTTTTCCATTACATGCAATGTAACGGCTCAGACGGGGTTGCCTTTCAGTAATTGGAGTGTACTGTAGTACAATAAAGTCCCGCAACAGCACTGCCCCACCAAGTCATCACTGTGGCTGATGTTGGTATAATGCTAACCGTGCCTCAGCAAGACTCAACAGAGTCTCCTTGCAGCACTTGCACCTGCAGTATCTGCAACCACACCAGCCTTAACAGTGTTACAAAAAGACAGCACCAGGACTATGGTGACATCACGGTCAGTTAAAGCCACTCACAGCCTTTGTTACAAGGCACGATTCAAATGTTAGACAACTGGCAGGGGAGAGTATTGTCAATATTATATCCTGCATATATTTAAAACTATTATTTTCAATAAATGAATTAGAGTCATTTGCATTCCTATATAGTTGGAAATCAATATTATTGATATTAAGAACATAAGAAAATGGGAGTCTGCAGAAAGCCGATCGGTCCACACAAGGCAGGTCCCTTAACAAATTTTTCTCGGAATTATGCGTTTGCATTACTGTATATATATTTAAAAAATATAGGTCTGTCATGAGTAAATTGCATGTTTTTCAAAACATAAAAGTGTATTTGAAAAATTTGCTTATGGTAGCAATGATAACAAGTAATCACTAACATAATTACGTGAAACCAATTTTGTATTTGATAGATTTCTACTGTATATTTATCTATCTATCCATCTATCTCTATATACAACACCTGGGTATCTAATATTGCTCTGTGTCCAGGTGGCCCACTACAAGATCCCACGGTATATACTCTTCAAGGAGGAACTGCCGACTACAGTGACCGGAAAGATTCAGAAGTTCAAAATGAGGGAGATCACTGTGAAAGAACTCCAATTGAAATAAACAAATGCCTAGGTCATCATTGTTCGGTAGTTTTAGACACATTTGTATTATTAAAATTATTCTTTGACATTACTCTGATCCTTCAGTTACCTCACATTAACAACATGTATACCAATATACTGTACCATTATTCAAATATATTCATTCTTCCAAAATATTGAAACACAGAAAACTAAATGAGGTGTATTATGTATGGCACTTCCTTACATTTAGCAGAATATACATTTAGCAGAATTTACCACAACGTCCGAACTTCCCAAATTGACTAATTCCTTGAGTATGACGAGAGTACTGTATGTTAATATATGCGGGACTAATTTGATTGAGACCCAATTTCACTTACTCATAAAGTTATGTACATTCTATGTGGTGGTTTTGTGTTCTTAAATTTAAAAAAATTATTTTGCTAAATCGATATTTCCACATGGTGATTTTGATAAGTTGTTTTGTCTTTATGTTGTGTCGTCCTTGTTTTGGTTTGTTTATTTTACATTATAATTTATACTCATAGCAAGTGCAATAGAAGTAGCTATGTTTTAATATGATATTCTTGTTTGCAATTTGTTAAATTTTAATCAAGTTGCTAAACTTATTTACCCTAATTCTATTCCCCTCACACAATGTAACGTAAATTATAAAGTTGAAAATTTTCTTGATATAAATATAGAGATTGTTAATGAACAGTGCATACTTAAAGTATATCACAAAGTTGATGATTTTAATTTTAACGTAATAAACTTTCCTTTCCCTAGTAGTAATATCGATAGTAAAATCACTTATAATTGTTTTTATTCCCAATTAATAAGATTTTGTAAAATCTGCACTAAAGTAGATGACTTTTGGGCTAGAGCTAGGTTACTATACAGACTCTTAGTGGACAGAGGTTTTGAGGCAAGTAAATTGTTCCATAAATTTAATCTTTTTAGGGTCAATTATTGTGACTGTATTCTAAAATTTGACATCAATAATTTTAATCAAGCATTTTTAACTTGAAGTTTCTTGTATAACCTCTGCTTACTTTTTGTCTGTATTTATTGTTTATCTTTTTCTTTTTCTTTTCTATTATTATTATTATTATTATTATTAATATTGATGATTTTTTAAATTTATTGTTCTTGTTAAAAGAGTACTCTTTGTTTAATATCTGTTGTTACTTCATATTTTGCAATTATTTCTCTTTATATTATATGTATTCATTGTCGATAGTATCAATTGCTTACTTTTGCGATTTCCTTAGTTTATTTGTGCTATAAATGTAGGTTATTTGTAGGGTAGTTATTGATAGGGGTCACTTGAAGCATGCTATGCTTACAGGTACCTACCCGATAGCACTATCGTTAGTGAGTGCTGTACTGTATTTTATATATTATTTTGTAATAGTATAGATATCTTATCAATATTTGTATTTTTTACTATTGTTAATGTCTTGTCATGTTGCAAATTTGATTTTAAATAATATTTTGACATTTAACATGTAGTTTCTTTATTCATGCAGAGTTTAGTAAAATTTGCCAGAACGTCCCGGACTTCCCAAACTTGACTACTTCCTTTAACGTGACGATAGTGCGTTGTTATATGTGCGATTGGTTTGCTTGGGAAACAGATTAACTTGCTCATGTAGTGATGTACACCCTATGTGGTGGATTGTGTTCTTTTATTTAATAATTTTCATTTTAGTAAGCGTTGTTTCCACATAGCGATTTTGATAATTTAATTTGACTTTATATTGTCCTTGTCCCAATTTTGGTTTGTTTAGTTTGCAAGTTTTACATTTTAATTAATGTTTACATGCCATCAAATATTTTACATCTACCGTAATCGTAAAGGGCATGGACCAATATTTTGTTAATATGCAAGTATTTATATATGGAAACTGACTTATGAATGAATGAGTTGCAATATATATATATATATATATATATATATATATATATATATATATATATATATATATATATATATTTGCTTTCCCCTTAACCTAAGAAGTGCGCATGGGGGTAATTAGAAACGTCCCCCTGTGCTGACGTATTTGAGCTGTTTCCATCACTAAAATATTAATTTTACCATAAATAGCATTAATACTTATCCATACGCGCCTATTATGGGTTGATTATAAAGGTATTAACCTGAAACAACAATAAAACGAGTGAAAACAGCGTTTGGATGGTCAAAATCGGAGATACAGGCCGCGAGTTATATAATGTATGGGTGAGGCAACCTGCTTTCCCGCCAATTTCCCCCAAGGCCACTGAGACACAGTCGATCGATACTCTCGCTCTCTCTCTTGCACTCGCTTGCTAACAGAGATGACAATGCCCTGCTTGCAACTCGCTAATGTTAGCACGAAAATATACCTCAGAATAAGGGAATAACAGGGAAAATAGGTGATAACTGAAGGAGGGGAGGTAGAAGAGTGATATTTTGCATGGCCCAGGGGCCAATTTTTTTTTTTTTTTTTTTTTTTTTTTTTTTTTTTTCTTCGATGTTTAAAGTTGATTTTTTTTTCTCTGACTCTTAAGAGTCTTCCCGCAGTCCGCCGGGGGAACTCTTAAGAGTCTTCCCGCAGTTCCCGGGTTAAGTGTTGCCTAATCCCCCATATGTTTTCAAATTTAAATGTTTAGTATCTATACCTTTTATTTTATTTAGTTTTAGGTTTTAGCGTTACTCAGATTTAAATCTACAGACTTTATATCCCTCAATAAATTAATGTTTTCGTTTTTGTTCACTTTTAGGTCACTGATGATGGCATACACTATATGTCGAAACGTTTGAAAATGTGTGTAATAAAGATGTTGGTCGTTATATAACGTCCCTCGTCATTCTTTTCCTCATATATATATATATATATTATTTATGATTATATTATTAATATTTCAAAATAACAACCCTCTACAATTCATTGATGCTAGCAGACATTTGTTTTAGGTCTAACCCATTTGCTGCGGGTGACGTTCCAGAATGCATAGGCAATTTAGAGCAATTTCCAGGCTTTAAAAGCCGTAGAAATCGAGTGTCGGTGGGCGGGAGCGTGAGGGACCTCCGTCCGACCCTCAGAGCAGCCAGCCGCTCACTGTGGTAGACTGGTCTCGCGCGGCTGTCTCAACAGTGTTGCCGAGCGAGCGAGAGCTAATAATTAGCAAGTTTTCCCGAATGTCTATGGCAACGCTGCAGGTTCTCGTTCTGGTGTCATTTTGAAGCTATTTTCGCCTAGTTTTCGGCAGAATACAGTTAATTTAATGCAGATACTTGATTAATCATTCAGGAGTGCCTGAATATGTGCTAAATAGCGCAAATAAGCCCGCAGCGTAAGGGTTAATATAATGTTCATAGAATGATGTTCCTACAGTTTTGTATCCCAAGCGAAGTATATTCATTAATTAATTATATGAGTAAATTTAATATGCATACCTGTGAGGGCTAGGTCTTGCTGGGTCTGAGTGTCTTGCGGCTTCTCCCTTATCTGTAATGTAGCTCATGGATAAGTATGTCTCCTAACTGAATTTCCGAGCGTATATATTATTTGGTTACGCCTCTACCTGACGTAAAACCAATCAGGTGTCTGTTATATCAGCATATGCCCCCCAAGCACGCTTAGGTAGAGATGTCAAAGAACAGTTCTGGAATGAATTACTAGGGATGTTGTCGGATGCAAGGAAGGGGAGGTAGTAATTGTGGGAGGAGACTTGCATGGGCATGTCGGGGCAGATGCCAACGGATATGAGGGCGTGCTCGGAGGACAGGGTTATGGCCGAAGGAACCTAGGAGGCGAATACATACTGGAGCACTTTGCTGCCACAGGGACGGTGGTGTGTAATACTATGTTTAGGAAGAGGATGAACCATCTGATGACATATGAATCAGGTCGCTCCAGTAGCCCAGATAGACTACTTCTTTATCAGCAAATCTGACAGGAAATGGGTTAGAGACACTAAGATCATACCAGGTGAAGAATACATCCCCTAACACAAGCTCCTAGTGTGTGACATGTGCCCAAGTAGAGTTCCTATTAGAAAGAAAGTTCATTTGCCAAAAAGGAAAGTATGGTTGTTGGAAAAAGAGGAGTACAGAGACAAATTCCACAACGAAATGATGGAAATCGAAAGGAGAATGGGTGCTAGGCCAGATGATGTTGATAGCAAATGGAACTGCATAGAACGCAGCCTCCTCGATACCACAGACAAAGTTTGTGGCAAAACAAAGGGGCCACCCAGACATAAGTTCTGGTGGTGTAAAAACGATATCGAAGCTGCATTTTTTTTTTTCTATGTGATTGAGGGAGGCAAAAGGCAGAATTGCCTATAGCGAGTGCCTCTCCCATAGTTGAAAGAGTGACAGGGCCAAAATCAAGGGACGATCGAGCCCAAATGCCTGGACACACGGAGTTTGAAGCAATTTAAGTCATAGGAAGAGGGAAAGACTGATTCTGGGAGAGAGTTCCAGAGCTCAGCTGTTGAGTAGAAGAAAGTTTGAGAGTAACGTTTCACTCTTGGGTTAGAGAGTTGCACAGAGTAGGGGTGGGATTGAGTTGCAAGACGGGTACCACGTGTCCTACGTAAAGGAGGTGGTATGCACTGGGAAAGCTCTGAGGAACACTGATTATTATAGTAGCGATAGAATAGCAAGAGAGATGCAACATTGCGGCGGAGAGAGAGAGATTGCAGAGAGTTGGTGAGTGGACGGGAGTTAATGATACGAAAGGCCTTCCTTTCAACTTTGTCTAGGAGAGCGGTGTGAGAGGAACCTCCCCACACATGTGAACAATTCTCAATACAAGGACGCACTATGCCCCTGTACAAAGCAAGAAGCTGTGCTGGGGAAAAGAACCCCCTAAGGTGGTTGAGCACACCCAGCTTCTGGGAGGCTGCCTTAGCAAGACTGGTAATTATATGGTCCTTCCAAATGAGAGCAGAAGAAAAAGAGACACCAAGAATATTGAGAGAAGATGAAGGGTTGATTTTTGTATTGTTGAAGAATAAGGGATAGTCTGCTGGGAGATCCTGACGGGTAGATAGATGGAGAAATTGGGTTTTGGAAGCATTAAAGGTAACAAGGTTTTCTCTGCCCCAATTGGAGATAGTATTTAGATCAGAATTTAAGAGTTCTATGGCTTCATTACGTTTGTCGTTAAGGGATTGCTGGCTGGGGCGTTCTGAAAAACTAATGGAGTAGTGTAAGGTTGAGTCGTTTGCGTATGAATGGATGGGAATTAAGGTACAGTTAAGGAGATAATTTATAAAAATTAGAAACAGAATAGGATATAGGACAGAGCCCTGAGGAACACCGGAGTTTATAGGGTGAGGAAGTGAACAATGGCCGTCCACAACCGCGGCTATGGAACGGCCGGAAAGGAAAGTTAGAGAGAAGAAGAGAGGTTTCAAAGTATGGAAAGAAGGTGGCAGCAAGGAATAATACCTGCCCGCCAAATGTAATGCTAGAAGAGAGGTCTACAGGGCAAAGAAAATCATACAGGATAACGTAATAGAAAAAGTTTGCAGCACTAATAATACCAATGGGGTTTATAAATTAGCTACGAACGGGAGGGACTGTAGTCAGGACGTCATGGGTGTAAGATGCATAAATAATGACAGTGGCATGACTGTTCAGAGTTCACTGTGAAGGTTGGAGTTCACCAAGGTTCAGTGCTGAGCCCATTACTGTTTGTTTTGGTCCTGGAGGCTTTGTCAAGGGACTTAAGGACAGGACTCCCATGGGAGCTGTTATATGCAGATTATCTAGTTCTTATCACAGATACAGGTAGTGCGCAGGTAGCAGAGACAAAGTTCAAAAGATGGAGGGAGGGTATGGCAAGTAAGGGTCTAAGAGTTAACATAGATAAAACAAAGGTCATGATTAGTGGAGTAGGGCGTGGAACTATGGAAAGAAGCGGCGACTATCCATGCGCAGTATGTGGGAAGGGGGAGGGAAGTATCGGTAACTCAATTTAATGTTGCGTCTGTAGTGACTGGGTACACAAGAGATATAGTAGAGCTAGAAGACGTTTGACAAGAATCATAGACTTTGAATGTGCAGTGTGTAAGGGAGATCTTGTGTTGAATGACCCGCCTGTTAGTGTTGATTTCGACAGTGTAACGCTGGAGTGTGTGAATAAGTTCTGCTACCTGGGCGATACGGTTTCCGCCAGAGGTGACGCTGAAGCTGGCTCCATTGCTAGAGTCAGAAGCGGCTGGGGAAAGTTTAGAGAGCTGTTGCCACTCCTGACCATGAGAGAGCTCCCACCCCACCTTAAAGAGAAGGTGTATACCTCGTGTATTAGGAGTGCGATGACCTATGCCTCGGAGACGTGGCCGGTTAAAGCGGAGGACATCAATAGAATGGATCGAGTGAGGAATTGAGAAGGCCTCTGGGCATTAGGAGTGTCAGTGAAGTGATGCGCACGAGCCGACTTGGTTGGTTTGGACATGTGGAGAGAATGGATGATCAGAACTGGGTGAAGAAATGCCGGACTGTGAACGTGGGGGGGAGCTACGCGTAGGGGTGGACCTACATTCCTAAAATGACGTGGGCTCGGGTACTCTGGTCCGATCTCAAAATAAAGAACTTGACAACAGAGGCAGCCCTTGACAGGGCCGCCTGGAAAGCCTCTGTGGAAAAAACGGTCTTTAAACTTGTATGTATGCATGTCTGTGTAGGGGAATCAAGTCAGCTCGGCCGCAACAGCGACCAAAGAGACAAATCAATGTCCACCCACCTTACTTCCAGGCATGGCCCTTCACAACATTCACCGGATTCTTGTTTACATGCACATTATTTCATTTTGTCAGACAAACACTGGGAAAGGGATGCACTTTTAAATATTCTCTTGTATGTATTGATTCAGAGTAAGCAACCATAAATATATGGGACAGAATTTGTATGTAAATCCAATAAGCCAATTTGTTCCATCTTATTAATTATAATTTTCTCGCACATATTGTATCAGACTTGCTTTAAAATATATCTACAGTAGCTAACCAGTGTGATAAATGATAGCAGAAAAAGTATGTAACCATTATAGAGTTCATAAAGACCCTATGTTAGTTAGCACATTATACAGTACAGTACATTATACAGTAATCAAGTCCCTTTTCGTTAACATGTCTCTCTCTCTCTCTCTGTAAGACCTTAATTTATCATCAGCAATATTCAGTGCCTGTGTACCGTAATTTCAATTCAAATAAGTGTTTCTGAGTATGATCAATACATCAATGTGGTATAAGCTACCTGATAGAGACCATTACACGTCTAGCTAAGCCGAGGTGTTCTCCACTTACGCTTGTCTTTCGTCAAACACCAACTATGAGGCACATTATTATATACTGGTTCGCATATGCTTTAGTAAACATTTATGGCGACGCCAATATAAGTGCATGGAAGACTCAAGTTAATGTTTTGCGAGAGGTGGTGTCCGGACCAGCAAGGGACAAATCCTTGGTGTTGCATTATGACAGCAGTGTCCCGGGAGACTTTCAACAAGATATAGCCAGCCAAAAAGAAATTCTGAACACTCCTCACCTAAGCTATGACTTGACCTTGAACAACAGCATGTGGCCAACTGATGTCCCTGTTCTCCATATAGTGCTGTTCCAAATACCTCGTCCTCAGCTGCTTCACTCACTCTGTCAACACTGGAGGCCGAGAAACCTACTCCTTCTAAGTCTGGGCACAAACAAAGAAAACCTGATCTTGAAGGACAAAGTTTTCAGTTGTGTAGAGAAGTTGGTTCTTATCACAAGCGTAGACCAAGGTCGATCTGGTATTTATACGCTTATGCCTTTCTCGTCACCTTCGGTAACATTCATTGGCTATTGGGATAAACAATTGTATAGACATTGGGCTACTTTGTTTGTGGACAGGTTTCCCCGCTTCCTAGGATATCAATTCCAGTTGGCAGCTTATCCTGTAGAAGCTCCTCTTCTGTATATTAATGAAACTTCTGGTGAAATTGATGGCGTGTCGGCAGTGCTGCTAAGAACATTATCGTCAGCTATGAATTTCACATATAATAACATTAATCCAACTAAAAGTTATAATTGGGAAAGGCTTTTGAGCATGATTGAAAATAAAGAAAAAAACTTCACCATTAACAATTTTTATCAATCCCTCGAACGCATGACCAGACTAGATGCTTCGGTGTCCTGTTGGCACGACGCTTACGGCTTGTTTCTACTGACGCCGGAACCTCTCCCTAAATGGGTCAACTTGTACCGACCTCTCAGTTTCCTAGTGTGGGTAACCGGCGGAGTCTGCTTTGTGGCAACTGTTCTCTTCTTACTGATGCAGGTGAGTGTATGTTTGGAATATGTGGATACTGACAATACTTATAGTACTGTACATTCATGTCTGCTTTCACCAACTCACCAATTAACTTAAACATACATCTAATTTATGAAGTCAATGAAAGTAATGTGGTACTTCAAGGACTCGAACCTAGGATACTCACACCGAAATTCCGCACATTGCGTATTGTAGAGCGAGATATCCTCTTCGTTTGTTATAGTTGGGCGCCGATAAATCACTACAACATTTATACACTATATATACCCTTGTTATTTATTTTGGCACATAAAAGTTCGGAGTTGTTAGAGGGAATTGTGACTTCTAACGAGCTAATGTTTTCTTTGATGTACAGCATAACACCACTGCCTCTCTTTGATGATCTGTCTTTGTGGTACAATTTATAAGAGTTAATCTGGATTCTTGTAAGAAATCAATGTTAATAGCATGTACAGTATATGAATTTCCTTTTATTCGTTTAGTAGCATCATTTTGAGTTCGTTTATTTTATTACGTAGACTTCTCGCATTAAAGTACAGTATATTGATCTTCTCGTACGACTTAGCAGTTTTTATATTCGTAGTCTTCATATTCATAGTGGATTCTGTCAGCAAAGAGACTTTTGGTGGTTGTAGAGAGCTTATGAGAGAGAGAGAGAGAGTGCCGAAGAGCATGCACGGCTACATAATTTATTAGCTAAAGGCAAACAAGATCTGGAACAATCAATAGAGCAATTTACATAAGAGGCAAAGTGCTGCAAGCTATTACACTGTGAGTTTAACCGAGGTGCTCTTCATTTGTGTGTGGGGGGTGGGTGAGTGTGAGTGTGTGTGTTTTTTTTTTTTTTTTTTTTTTTTTTTTTTTTGCTTACTATGAGGCATTTTAAAAATGAACTCCATATGGGAGAAAAAAGTTGACAACTACATATGCACATGGCCAGCAACACTAGCAGCAATTGTCGGAATCAGGTGGAGAAACACATACAAATAGCATTATCCGACCTGAGTTGAAATAAGCTGGTGAATGACCAAATATTTAATCTATACCAACAACAAAAAATAATAAGACGAGCATTGCACTCATGATTACCTCTGTCTACCGGATTCTCTTTCATATGCGAGTACTGTACTGTCAATCTAATACATTGTATCTTCCCTCTGAGGCTACATATGACCACTTGCGAGTTTCAGGCTATAATGAAGTTGGAGGCGTAGATATAGATATTTAACAGCAATGCAATAATAATGTAGGTTTCTGATGGATAGAATGTATGTTGAATTCTATTTTATGTATTATAAATGCACTAAAACCGTAATTTAGCTGGTAATTCTGCTAAATATCGATGTCTACGGCTCCAACTTCCTTTTAGCCTGAAACTCGCAAGTGGTCCATTATCGAGGTAGAACAGACCATTAGACTGTGCCTATACATTTACCCTCCAGGCTCGTGTACTGCCTGGATCTTGGCCGGGTGGTGAAGTGGGTTTGGCCTGGCTGTATCTACTGGGGTCGAGCCTGGGCCAGAGTTTACCCCAGCTACCACGGGGCCTTGCTCAGAGGGTCGTGGTGTCTGTGTGGTTACTGTACTGCCTCGTGTTGTCCGCTTCCTACACTTGTAACTTGGTGGCCATCCTCACCGGTCCAGCCTACCCGCAGCGGATCCATACCTTACAACAACTGGCAGACAGTCAATACAGGTACAGTATAATACAGGTACAGTGTATACAGGTGCAGTATACCCGCAGCGGATCCATACCTTACAACAACTGGCAGACAGTCAATACAGGTACAGTATATACAGGTACAGTATTCCCGCAGCGGATCCATACCTTACAACAACTGGCAGACAGTCAATACAGGTACAGTATAATTCA
Organism: Paralithodes platypus; assembly: GCA_032716605.1. Lineage (NCBI taxonomy): Eukaryota > Metazoa > Arthropoda > Malacostraca > Decapoda > Lithodidae > Paralithodes > Paralithodes platypus. The sequence goes on from CM064495.1 coordinate 7,393,791, forward strand.
GGTACAGTGTACCCGCAGCGGATCCATACCTTGGAACAACTGGCAGACATTCAATACAGGTACAGTGTATACAGTTACAGTATATACAGGTACAGTATAATACATGTACAGTATAATACATGTACAGTATATACAGGGACAGTATAATACATGTAGAGTATATACAGGTACAGTATAATACATGTACAGTATATACAGGGACAGTATAATACATGTACAGTATATACAGGGACAGTATAATACATGTACAGTATATACAGGGACAGTATAATACATGTACAGTATATACAGGGACAGTATAATACATGTACAGTATATACAGGTACAGTATAATACATGTACAGTATATACAGGGACAGTATAATACATGTACAGTATATACAGGGACAGTATAATACATGTACAGTATATACAGGGACAGTATAATACAGATACAGTATAATACAGGTCCAGTGTATAGAGGTACAGTATATACAGGTACAGTACAATACAGGTACAGTGTATACAGGTAGTCACAGTCTATACAGTTACAGTCACAGTCCATACAGGTACAGGTACAGTCCATACAAGTACAGTCACAGTCAATATAGGTACAGTCATAGCCCATCTTCCTCTTAACACCACCACGTATTATGACATTCCAAAACATAAGAGTAGCCTACCCTTCCAACTCTCATTAGTAGGTTAGTGTTGCCAACTCTCAAAGGCACACCCATAAATATAATTCTGAAATCCTACAGTACCACAGTGCTCTCTGAGCTACCACCAAAGAAGGGCTGTACCAGTCTCTCCACGAACACCACCACTAATCATGGCCTCAGCAAATTCCACCACCTTAGCTGAGTCTGTGAAGTGGTTTAACTGCAAGAAGGGGTATGGTTTCATCTCTTGCGACACCACCAGTAAAGATACTTCATTCATTGAAGTAACATATCCACCCCTAACCCTCGCCAGCCACGCTGTATCCGTCACTTAAGACCAATGAGAAGGTACTGTTTGGAAAGAAGCGGGGCAGTAAAGGAGAAGAGGCTGTTTGTGTTACGGGATGTGAAGGAGCAATCCAGAAAGGTTCCAAGCATGCCTGAGGAAAAAAAGGAGGAGAAGAAACAAAATTCAAACTACCCATCAGCAGGCTGCGGCCAGCTACCACGTTACTAATCTACTGTATATCATCCAGATCGTTGTCACAACGGCCATGGCTCTCGCTGGTGGGGACCCTAAATTCCTCAGTGAGTTTTTACCACCCCTCCTGGAGGCCAATAACCTCCTCACCATCGCCATCGCCTTCCCCAGGCTGCCAGTACCCAAAACATTCTAGCCTCTAGAGCTTATACCAACTCAAGCTCTGAGGCCAAAAACAGCCACTCAAGAATGCCTAAACCTGCTCAAACGTCTAAACAGAAGAAATGTACATAGGCAAACCGAAGAACTCACCACACCGCCAACACCTGAGGGAAGCCTCAGCTTTCCTACCTTCCCTGACGGGGAGGTACAGGAGACTCGGGAAGTGATGGATGTAGAAACAGCCTTCAAACCACCGACACCAGACCCATGCCCCGACTCTCCCATCTCATCCGACGGAGAGTCGATCGATGCAGCAGAAGAGGCACCACCAGAACCAAAGAGCCACGGCAGAGATAAAAAAGGATGCTTCAATGAGTATCAAGACTACTTTCATGAAAACACCGCAGAAAGTGGAGTCAACCTTGCGGGGAATCACCAAACCATCAGTCGACGTTTTTACTACTTCGTACCAGATATGTATGAGGATTAGCTTACCAGATGCAAAGGATGGAAAAAGAAAGGCTGCCGCTGCTTCCTCCACCAAAAATGGAGGGTAGCTGGGTATGCCACACGACTGAAGAAGAAACAAAGAAAAGCGGAACCATCAACGAACTTGTCCACACTATAAGGACATTAGAAGACCTATAAACCTAAAAGAAGAATACGACACGACACAAACGGGCTCGCCAAAGGCAAAAGGCCCGTGCAGCCCTGGTGGCTGCATATCATCAAATCAACCTACGGTGTTGGGAGAGAGGTATCGTGACCAGGATTCGAACCCATTTACCCCAGCTATATTTGGGAGAGTTGGGCACCGTAACCACTAGGCCATGATCTCATGGCCAAGTTGTTACGGTGTCCAACTCTCCCAAATATACCTGGGGTGAGTGGGTTCGAATCCTGGTCAGGATACCTCTCTCCCAACCTGTCCGAAATTATCATTAGATATCAACCACTCTCCCTACAGACGCCCGAGAGTCTTGAACCATCACCTACAGAAGAGACTCATAGTGTTCAGGAAGCCATACTCTAGGACTTGTGATGGGAATACTCTGCAAGACTGTACTTTGTCCTTTAATAACAATAAATCAGTTTACCTAACGAGTGTATTGTTGAAGCCTATGCATGATATATATATTATATATATATATATATATATATATATATATACAGTATATATATATAAGGCTAAACCTATTGCTGAACATTTTAATTCATTACATACACGCCCAACAGATTAGCCGAACTGGACGTTGGAGGCCTCATCGAAACTTTAATGAATTCCTCAAGACTCCCACTGATCCAGAAACTCCAACAGAGGAAGGACATCTTCACCGAAAAAAAGGGGCCCATTGAAGCTCTCTTGAATAGGACCCATGTGTTTCCTGTGGGCATCAAACATGGGCGATTCTTGCTGGACACTGAGTATAAGGTAATGTGTTCTTTGAAGGGGAGGTGGTATCTTTTTCTGGAGCCCCCTTCTTCCTCATGTTTAGCATTTTAGTTTCTGAAATTTTAAAATGTTTGCCCCATTAGTTTGTCGATTTTAAGACCTGACCCATTTCTTTGTCAATATTAATATCTTTCGTTCTATTTAGGTTTCATTTTTTTTCCTGGCGAATGATACTGAGCCTGTAATTTTGGAAGAGCCGGCCTTCGGCCGAGAAGTTTTTCTACCGGAAATTGTACAAATTAATCTAGAAGGGGGATCTAATGGATGTTTTTTTTAAAGCTTGATGGAGGTCTAGCAAGGACACTAAAAAATACACTAATATATAAAAATATACACCAAAAAACAAGCACTACCCCTTTAAGGTTTGCTTAGGTTAAGTTTGATAAAAATGTAATAGAAATTATCACACATGGATGGTTCTTGTTTGACACACAGTACAAGGTGGTGTGCTCCTCTAAGGAAAGTTTAGCTTAGCTACGACGTAAACAGAGTAATAACACACACAACATAACCACTCCAACAGCTTCCTCTCTCTCCAACACACCCTCTCCCCTCTCTACACTATTCAGAAAAAAGGAAAGTAGAAAGTAGCTACGAGGTGCCGTTGTAAAGGTTTATCCCTCAATACCTTCACCTAACCTGACCTTATGTTAGGGATAGGTCAGGTTATCACACATTATCGGTTCATATTGGCCACGAAATACAAGGTAATGTTTTCCATTGTGGATTATATTCCAATTCTTCCGCCAGATATACAGTAGGTTCTCCATATACAGTAGGTTCTCCATAACTTATAGATTGAATCACTGAACATGATCAAATCTGGAGGTCTTATTCCACAAGTTAGATGAATTTTTTTTGCAACTGGCTCGATGTAGTCTTCACTTCTCTGACCAACGGCGTCTGTCTGTCTCCCAGTTTTTGTCCGGTGAGTTTTGCTTCCGAACCTGCACCATCTTTGTTTCAGCCTCTCAATTCGTCACCTCGGACTTCACACATTCATGCCCCTTATTGAGCTTCTTACTCACGAGTCACTAGGTACTGCACCTAATGCATATTATAAATATGTGAGTAATCATACTATGCTAACACTATTGACATAAAGCAAGGGTGTTTTGTAAGGGGGCCCGCCTCGTTTTTTTTTCTCTCTCTCCCTCTCTCTCTGGGTTTATCCATTCGGCCCCATTCAGCCTACTGTTTTAAAACGTTTATCCCCATCCAGTTGTTCGATATTTTTAAAAATGTTTTTTACAGCAGGGTAAATTTGTAAATTTTTCTATAGAAAAATTTCTCCAGCAAAGCCGGATTTCTCCATGCAATGGTGGCTCGCTATCGCTCGCCAGGAAGAAATCGACACCTGGATGGGGATAAATGTCTTAAAACAGTTGGCTGAATGGGGCAGAATGGATACAATCCGGAGAAAGAGAAAATAGGAGATACAAAAAGGAGGTCACCCCCCTTAAGGCATGCCGCTGGGCTTTGTGGTAATGTATTGAACAACAAACATTTCATCTCATTAACTCTTTGAAGATTATGACGCATTTTAACAGTTTATTCTGGGTATCATTAGACGATTTATTCAGCTTAAGAAAGATCTGTGGGAATGATAAGGTAACAAATGTCTCACCTAATCCTCTGACTTCCATATACTTTTTCTAATCTGAATAAAATAATTTAATATTATCCAGAAAACAGAAAAGAAATGCGTAGATATAGGCCTATAAATATATATATACAGTATACAGTATATACTGTATATATATATATATATATATATATATATATATATATATATATATATATATATATGCAGTATATATATATGTATGTGTGTAGCCTATGTGTGTGTTTTATGACGCACTATTTCTCTCTCCAGGTGAGGAACTACTACATGATAAAGGAGACCCTGTACCCGAGACACACCTCCTTGTACTTCCCCAAACACAGCCCCTGGAAGGCTAACTTTGACCGAGCCATCAGACGATTGGTGGAGGCGGGAATCATAGACCACTGGTTCAAGGTAAGAATATAATCTAATTATTTCAATTCAACTGCCAACACCAAACACCTTCCAATGAAATTAATGAAAGTATGTGATCCTCCCGAGATTCGAACCTGGGATACCACATGCAGATCTTAAACACTCTAACCATGACACCACCAAGACAGCTTGTATTTGGCATCTTGAATACTATAATCAAATATTTAGAATCATCACTATAATTAATAAGAAACTTCTATTAACTACATAGAATCCTAGATTGTCGAAATTGATTGAGAACTCGTCATTTTGAACTCAGACGGAATGCTATTCATATGAACAAATAAGTTACAAAATGTTGCTGTTATTTTTTCTAATTTTAGGAGGAGGAGGCCAAAATCTCCTGGCGGTGGCGACAAGGAGAAGGTACTACTGAACGCGAAGAAAGGACCCAGGTATCTCAGGAGTCGGTGATGCCCCTCGCCTTCCACCACCTCGAGGGAGCCTTCTACCTTCTGGGCCTCACCTCCACCTTGGCCTTCCTCACCTTTCTGGCGGAGCTTGTGGTGCACTATAGTCATCCTCCTATGAAATGAGCTACAAGGTGGAGTCCCTCGCCCTGTGCGGTGTTGTCAAATATTCAAAGCTTTAACAACAAATGTTAGTTTTTCAGGCTATTAACAAATTAATTTTAGCTTTTATGACTATATAATTATATTATATTACAATTTTTAAAGGTTATGTGGTGTTAAGAAACATCATTTTAAGGATATATAGAAGGAATTTATACAACATATGGCACGCTATTTAGAACATGCTGCCATTTTTCTGGGGACAGCTATAAATAGATTTAAGGAATGGTAGGATATGCGAGGTTGCCAAGTAATGTCAATGCGGTTCTGTTGGCTACGCACGCACTCACACACACCCCTACAGATACACACATACATACACAATCTCCAAAATGCAATATAGCACAATGTAATCCCATCAAAAGAGAGAGAGAGAGAGAGCTGGATACGAGTAATGGCAACGCTTTAAATGGCCTCAAACTACGACAACAACATCACCCAGGTCAGACGGTCACTAACCCTCATTCATAGCGCGACCACCATGGAAGGAAAAACTCGCAAAAGTTACTCTCATCTTCATAGTCAGGCAAGGGAGATGCTGTACAATGTAAATAGGTATATACAAATATAGCCTACCTATTATTTCGTTTCTGTAACTTTTATACAAGAATACCAATAACCCTTCCAGACATAAAAACGTCTTTTACATTTATTTCAAGTTTCCCTTCTAAATGTGATTTTCCTTGGTTTCCCGTTTTCTAAAAGGTTTGTTTTGGTAGAAATCTGGCATCACCGTACAGGGCGACCTTGACCTCCTTGGAGCTCATTTCAGTTGAGTTTGACTATAGGAGGCAAAATTTCGGCAACATCCTTTGTTATACCAAAATCCAAGGATGATATACGGCCCAAACCCACAAGTCTTCCCTTGCAGCAACCCAAATACCCGAGTCTCCCCCCCCCCAACACCAAGTGGAGAGCCGTGAGAGAAAACGTGGCTATAGCCCACCTGTTCCCCCCTCACAAATCAAAACAAACCCCCGCCATACCAAGAGGCGGTGCATCTCAGAGGACCCCAACGGCCTTATTGGGCTATCCTTAGTTGGAATTATGCAAGGCTGGTACATGTCATATTTGTAACAAACTATGTGGTACCAACTCTGTAAATTGCTGACTGAATAAATATTATTATTATTATTATTATTATTATAACGTGACGTCACACACCTAGGTCGGCCGCGGATTGGGCGACCGGAACCTCACCTCCACCAACATCAGCGAGCTGACGTCATCATCCAAGCAGCCGTCCGATTGGTTGATCGAGGGGGTCCTGCGGAGAATCCGGAGGGCTCTCCCATTGCTTTCCAACCTACCCCCCTCACCGGAACCACACCGACCTACGACGCACCTGAGACCAACACTTCACCGTTTCCTTTTTCCATGTAATACACCTGCAGCAGAGAGCACCTGGAAAAGTGAATAGGTATTCAGGCCAGGTAGGGGGAAATTATCTTATTCCCCTCCCTGAGATCTGAATGCTTACAGGCTGCTACAGGTGCCCTCCGGCCCGACTTCTTGTACCAACGGCTAATCCCGAACAAAAAGACCTAGACTGCTCCCTGGCTCTAGGACCTCGAATGCTGTCAAGCTTCTTGGAAACGTGTTAGTCCAAGTTTGCTGTATATAGTGACGCTTTTATAGTCGAGACCTGGTTTTCAGGTCCCCTTTACCGTAGCCAATATATATTCCAGTTGCCAATTAAATACCCGCACACGCTGTCCTTAACTTTGATTCTTCCACTATAGTTATATCGTCACATGTCTGTCTTACCTCTAGGTTGTTTGGCCTCTGTGTATCTATAGGGGAAAAGCTCTGTCATACATACCCTTATACTAGCTTCCAGTTAAGGAATTCCCCACACACCGAGTCTAACTAGGAGTCTCTATCATTATTACGTCTCCAAAGTGCATGTTGTATTATATGTATCTTGTGTATCCTTATATTTTGTGAATATTGCTTACTGGAATATTGCTTTCACGATTTATGATTTATGTTCTTAATGCGTTACGCTGGTATAAATAAACTCACCAATGCCTACCACACTACTATTTAAATATTAAAACTTGTACACCTGGCTCTTGTATCCTCTCAACACCTCCCCCTCGGTAAAACAAAGCCCGTGACAGATAGTTTGACTGTGCGGCTACTATCAGTGGTAGTCGGCATCTTATCCTTAAAAAGTTATATTTATTATTCCCCAAAGTTTAAGAAGAGACAATTGACCACTAGCGAGTTTCAGGCTACAAGGTAGTTCGGTCTGTAAACATCAATATTAATCACAAATACAGTAATTAAGTAGATTTTTGATGAATAAATAGTATGTTGAATTTGGTTTTATGTAGTAATAAATGTACTAAAACCGTATAATAACTAGTTATACTGTTAAATATCGATGTCTACAGCTCCAACTTCCTTATAGCCTGAAACTCGCAAGTGGTCAATTGTCTTGTACCTTCCGGGGCTCACCTCCACCTTGGTCTTGCTCACCTTTCTGGCGGAGCTTTTGGTTCACCGAGAGGCAAAGTTTCGGCGTCCAGGTCTTAATATGCCCTTATTTTCTAAGTAGCAATAAAACAACAATTCACAAAGAAAAACAACAAACACTTTATTACACTGAGAAGTATTGGCATGAATACCAATATGTCCATTAATCACCACTCGGTCAAACAGGAAGTGTCACATATATAGGCAGTTCAATAAATAACAAAGTGAAGTAAATACATCTATAATTCTATCTATCTATCTATCTATCTATCTATTTGCTCAGGCCCATTCCCTTTTTTTTTTTTTTTTTTTTTTTTTTTAATTATTATTATTTGTTTTTACTGGGGGTGGTAAATACATACTAATATAAAATATGCCCTCAACTATACGCATACACATTTCAAAAACATGTACTCTAATGTGAAAACATTTACATCTTGAATGCATTAGAGCTTTAAATATTTACATCGATAATAATTTTAAGGTGTTTAGCCCCATTAGTTTTCTTAGTTTATGATGTTCGCCACATTAATTTGGTGATTTTAAGACCTTACGCCCCATTTCTTTGTCCATGCGAAGATCCTTCGTGCAATTTAGGTGTTGATTTTTCTTCCTGGCGAGCAATAGCGAGCCTGTATTATTGTATTAACCGACCTACGTCCGGGACATTTTTCTTACGTAAAATGTACAAATTTATCATAGGGGTGTTATTTAAAGCTTGATGGAGGTCTAGGGAGGAAACTAGAAAAATACACAAATAAATATATAAACAAGCAGATAAAAGGCGAGTCACCGAGCTAATATGTCCACCAACTGGGAAGGGTCAGCCAGGGAATAGGTGTGGCAATGTACAGCCCATTTGCTCTAGCCCCTTTTGAGTTACAGAGGATATAGGGTTCACGATTCCCGGCCTATACCTACTGATCCAGAATGTACAGTCACGCACCATAATACCTGCACCCCCATTTGAATCTTTGACTCTTTAACCCTTTCAGCACCATGACGCCTTTTTACCTTTGATTCAGGCTAAAAGTAGATGATTTTATACAGTTTAAGAAGGACCTATGTTACTAAGAGGGTTTATTGAGATCTTACTTACCCATATGAGTCCTGGAGATCGAGTATAAGCTGAAGAAAATCGTCTAATGGTAACCAGAAAATAATGAAAAATACGCCATGGTGGTGATGGGGTCAAGGGGGTAGTTTTTGGTCTTTTTTTTTTTTTTTTTTTTTTAGTTTCCTCGCTTGACCTCCATCAAGCTAAAAAAAAAACCCCCCCCCCTAGACCTCCTTTCAAGTTAAGTTTATGCATATTTTTCGATAGAGAAATGTCCCAGTCGAAGGTCGATTCTTCCTAAACTTACAGGCTCTCTGTCGCTCGCCAGAAATAAATCGACATTTAAATGACACGAAAGGTCTTACAATTGACAGATAAATGGGGTGTAAAGCCTTAAAATCGCCGAACTGATGGGCCGAACGTCTTAAAATCTGAAAACTAATGGGGTAAACATGAACGAGAAGGGGGTTCAGGTTCTAGGCTGTCCTCGAACTCTTGACTCCGAGTGTATGGTGGCGCTAATAAGTCATGTCTCAGCTGTCATTACGTTTGGCTCGCTCTGTGCTGCATTAATGTCTGTCATTACGTTGAAAAGGGAGGGTAAGTGTAGGAATATATTTGTATATCTCACTCAAAAAGAAGAAATCATGTGGAAATATTGGTGATACCAATTATTGATCAAAACATAATTGGTGCCGAGATTTCACTTATTAGCGCGACTGTGCCACGAGCTCCAACAGGAAGACGACGAAGGCCAAGGAGGAGGCGAGCCCTAGTAGGTAGAAGGCGCCCTCTAGGTGCTGGAAGGCTAGGGGCACCACCGACTCCTGGGACACCACGGCCTCCTCATCAGCTGGTTCTCCGGCACCTTCCCCTCGTTGTCGCCACAGCCAGATTTTGGCCTCTTCTTCCTATAGCGCAAGATCAATTTTGTCATATCAAGTTTGTGTTTTAATTTTATTTCAGCTACATTTAGACGATTTTATGAAGCTTGGGAAGGATATATGGCAGCTAAAAGGAGTATATTAGGTGGTCTGTAGCTTTTTATATGGTGGACGTCCTTCTTAAGCTGAATAAAATCGTCTAATAGTTGCCAGAATATAATGAAAAATACGTCACCGAGTTAACAGCTGTATACTTTGGTATAAAATTACCTATACTGTACTAAAATAGTGTAATAGAAATTGTCCTAAACATTCGATTAAGGGGAGATGGGTCGTTTTTCTAGACCCCCTTCTCCCTCGTGTTTAGCCCCATTAGTTTTCAGACAAAGAAATGGGGCGAAAGGTCTCAAAATCGTCAAACAATTTCAAAACTAATATGCTAAACATGAGGGAGAAGGGGGATCCATAAAAAGCGACCGTCTCCCTTTAACACATTCAGTTACAGGGATGTCCTTTTTTATATATTATGGCTACTATTAGACGATTTTGCTCAGTTTAGAAAGGGCCTCCAGATATTAACAGGCTTCGTACTATCTCACTAGAATAAAATGTAAAAGACGTCGCCGGTGCGGTGGCGCTAATAGGTCATGTCTCAGCTGTCATTACGTTTGGCTCGCTCTGTGCTGTATTAATGTCTGTCAGATGTTGAATAGGGTGGGTAAATGTAGGAACATGTTTGTATATCTCACTCAAAAAGAAGAAATCATGTGGAAATATTGTTGATAACCATTATTGATCAAAACATAATTGGTGCCGAGACATCACTTATTAGCGTGACTGTACAAAAGGGGTTAAATATTAATATTAATATCCTTTTCCCTACCTTGAACCAGTGCTCTATGATTCCCGCCTCCACCAATCGCCTGATGGCTCGGTCAAACGGGGCCTTCCAGGGGCTGTGTTTGGGGAAGTACCAGGAGGTGTGACTCGGGTACAGGGTCTCCTTTATCATGTAGTAGTTCCTCACCTGGAGAGAGAAATAGATAGATAGATTGATAGATAGATAGATAGATAGATAGATAGATTGATAGATAGATACTTAGATAATTGTAGAGAGAGTTAAGGGGAGGCAGACCGTTTTTCTGGACCCCTCCTCCCTAATGTTTAGAGCCCCACTAGTTTTGAGATTTTAAGACGTTGGTTCCATTAGTTTGGGGATTTTATGACTTTTCGCCCCATTTCGTTGTCAATTTTAAGACTTCGTGCCAGTTAGGTGTCTATTATTTCCTGGCGAGCGATAGCGAGCCTGCAATTTTAAGAGGAACCGGCTTTCGGCCGGGAAATGTTTCTACCGAAAAATGTACAATTTAATTTGAAGGGGGGGTCCATTTTTGTTTTCTAAGCTTGATGGAGGTCTAGGGAGGAAACTAAAAAAATATATGAATACATTAATTAAAAGAACAAACAAACGGTGAGAAAAGTTGGGTTTATGTGAGGTAGAGAGAACCAAGACCAATAGTACTAGTAGTAGTATTGGTCTTGGAGAGAACGAGTGGAAGTACCAGGTGGTGTGACTCGGGTACAGGGTCTGTTTTATTATGTAGTAGTTCGATGCCTGGAGAGAGAAATAGATAAGAGAGATATAGAGATAGATAGATACTTTAGATACTTAGATAACTATTGAGAGAGAGGTACAGAGAAAGGTGGGGTTTATAGGAACGAGTGAGATGAACGGTGTGTGTTTGGGGAAGGAATATAGGAGGTGTGACTCGGGTACAGGGTCTGCTTTATCGTGTAGTAGTTCGATACCTGGAGAAATAGATAGATAGATAGATAGAGAGAGATATACTTAGATAATTATATAGAAAGTTTACGAGTCCATTTACTGGGTACCCCAAAGGATTCCATTACTGTTTGGTTCACGTTCAATTATGTCATCGCCCCCCACTCCCCTCTTCTTGGACCCCCCCCCCCCCTCCCACACACACACACACACACACACACACTCCAATAACCCCCTGAGAAGTTTTTGTTCAATGATCCAGATGTTCACGTTAACCACTTCTGTACCGTCGACGTCGTTTTATTTTTATTTTTGCTACATTTAGACGATTTTCTAAAGTTAAGGAAGGATATAAGGTAGCTAAAATGATTAATTGTGAAAGTCTGTAGCCCTTTAATGGGTAGACGTCCTTCCCAAACTGAATATAATTATCAAATAATTGCCAGGATATAATGAAAAGGACGTCGCCGGTACAGAAGGTGTTAATAGTTCATGGTTAGTCCTTGACAGTGTTTAGATAATTGGATGACCTAAATGAGGGGTGTGGCCTTGACCCCAGCTAATTAACCCGTTCAGTACCGGTGAGATCCTTTTCATTATACTATGCCAACTAATAGACGATTGTATTCGCCTTAAGAAGGACGTTTACAAATTATAAGGCTACTGACTATCTTAATTAATCATGTTTGCTTTACTATATAGCCTTCCTAAGCTTCATAAAATCGACTAAATGCAGATGAAATAAAACAAAAATATTAACATAAAAAATAAAAACGTCACCGGCACTGAAGGGGTAAATAAAAACGTCACCGGCACTGAAGGGGTAAATAAAAACGTCACCGGCACTGAAGGGGTAAATAAAAACGTCACCGGCACTGAAGGGGTAAATAAAAACGTCACCGGCACTGGAGGGGTAAATAAAAACGTCACCGGCACTGGAGGGGTAAATAAAAACGTCACCGGCACTGAAGGGGTAAATAAAAACGTCACCGGCACTGAAGGGGTAAATAAAAACGTCACCGGCACTGGAGGGGTAAATAAAAACGTCACCGGCACTGGAGGGGTAAATAAAAACGTCACCGGCACTGAAGGGGTAAATAAAAACGTCACCGGCACTGGAGGGGTAAATAAGTCATTATCTCTAATGGTATTGCACAGAATGACATGATTTGTGGTGGCTATATTGCTTAGGTCATTATACATGCCTTATTAATATTTGTAATAAATACTTTCATTGGGTCTGTATGTGATGTTGTCTGTCTGTCTATCTGTTAGCATAATTGCCGACTTGCGAGTTTCATTCTATAAGGAAGTTGGAGCTGTAGACATTGATATTTAGCAGAATTACCAGCTAAAATACGGTCGTAGTACATTCATAAATACATAAAACCCAATTCAACATACTTTTTATCCATTAGAAACCTACATTATTATTGTATTTCTGTTTAATATCGATGTTTACGGCTCCAACTTCCTTATAGCCTGAAACTCGCAAGTGGTCAATTATCTCGAGAATGAATGAGTGGCTTTCGACAAATCCTTTATGTTACCGGAAATTATCCATTTAACCTTTGTTTTTGCCAAACTCCCACCCTTCTTAATTCCCCCTCCCCAATATATCTATCTATCGTATCTATCTTATCTATCTAATCTCTCTCTCTCTCTCTCTCTCTCATGTTACACATATTACAAAGCTGAGTATAACTGCCTAGTGCTTGCCATAATAAGCTATATATGACGTCATGTATATTATTATGACGTCATGTATATTATATATGACGTCATGTATATTATATATGACGTCATGTATATTATTATGTTACCTCCACCAACCGACTTTACTCCTAAACTCAATTAATGAAATCAACAAATACACACACATATATATATATATATATATATATATATATATATAAGGAAATATATTACAGAAAAGATATATGCATACTTCACCTTGAACTTTGTATCCAATACGAACCGTCCATGAGCGATGCCCACGGAGTAGACATGGGTCCTGTTCAAGAGACCTTCCATAGCCTCCAGTTGACTAGAGAAGAAGTCTTTTTTCTCCTGTAGAGCTTGGATAAGTGGGATTCTTGACGAGTTCATGAAAGTGTGCAACAGACCTCCATTGTTCATGGCAGCTATTCTGTTGGACACGGAAATATATGTTTATAATGTTCTCTCCACCAACCAACTTTACTCCTAAACTCGACTAATGAAATTAACAAACGCATGTGGCAGTCCGGGGATTCGAACCCAGGACGATCACACCGAAAATCAACACACTTATGCATTGCACCACGAAGACAGTTATTGTAAAACTCCCCCTTCTCAACACTCTTCGAAAAGTAGATACGAGGAGCCGTTGTAAAGGCTCATCACCCACAAGGTTAAGAGATACGTTGTATCTCTTAACCTTGATCCCCCAATATCTTGACCTGAACTGTCTTGATAGTGTAACGCATAAGTGCGCGGAATTTTGATGTGAGTATCCTAGGTTCGAGTCCTTGGAGTGTCACATGTATTTGTTGATTTCATTAATTGAGTTCGGCCGGGACATTTTTCTGCCGAAAAATTTACAAATTAATCTAGAAGGGGAATCTAATGGATGTATTTTTAATTTTGATGGAGGTCAAGGGAGGAAACTAAACAAATTATAAAAATATATTGTAATATTTATTTTTATTAATTTCACCACAACACCACACCCCCAATGAAATTAATTAAAGTATATATGATCCACCGGGATTCGAACCTGGGTTATCACACACAGATGAGGAAACAAATACGCCCATCCCCACTCAAATAAAACGTATGAGATCATGAGCAAGCCGGATATGGCAGTGCAGTGAGAAGCATCCTCATGTGGAATATGTCCAGATTCAGTTGTTAATAATAGTTTCTAAGGATTAATCAGGTCAGATGCTTGGCTCTTAACCCCTCTGTACCGGCGACATCTTTTTCATTTTATTTTGCCTATATTTAGACGATTATGGGCAGTTTAAAAGGATTTGTGGTAGTATATTGGGTTAAGTGAGATAGTTCGAAGCCTGTTAATTGCTGGAGGCCATTGCTAAACTGTCTCAAATCGTCTAATAGTAGCAAGAATAAAATTAACAAGACGTCGCCGGTACGGAAGGGGTTCATCCTATGATCGTAGCATAAAGATAAGTATTAAGATAGGCTGCTCTTATTTTGTAGATATGTTAAGGTGTGACACTATATATATATATGACTGTTACTGTACCTATATAAGCTGTACCTGTATATACTGTACCTGTATACACTGTACCTGTATACACTGTACCTGTATACACTGTAACTGTATGAACTGTACCTGTATACACTGTACCTATATATATTGTACTTGTATATACTGTACCTGTATATACTGTACCTGTATTGACTGTCTGCCAGTTGGTCCAAGGTATGGATCCGCTGTGGGTATACTGTACCTGTATATACTAGACCTGTATTATACTGTACCTGTATTAACTGTCTGCCAGTTGGTCCAAGGTATGGATCCGCTGTGGGTATACTGTACCTGTATATACTAGACCTGTATTATACTGTACCTGTATTAACTGTCTGCCAGTTGGTCCAAGGTATGGATCCGCTGTGGGTATACTGTACCTGTATATACTAGACCTGTATTATACTGTACCTGTATTAACTGTCTGCCAGTTGGTCCAAGGTATGGATCCGCTGTGGGTATACTGTACCTGTATATACTAGACCTGTATTATACTGTACCTGTATTAACTGTCTGCCAGTTGGTCCAAGGTATGGATCCGCTGTGGGTATACTGTACCTGTATATACTAGACCTGTATTATACTGTACCTGTATTAACTGTCTGCCAGTTGGTCCAAGGTATGGATCCGCTGTGGGTATACTGTACCTGTATATACTAGACCTGTATTATACTGTACCTGTATTAACTGTCTGCCAGTTGGTCCAAGGTATGGATCCGCTGTGGGTATACTGTACCTGTATCTACTAGACCTGTATTATACTGTACCTGTATTAACTGTCTGCCAGTTGTTCCAAGGTATGGATCCGCTGCAGGTACACTGTACCTGTATATACTGTGTACCTGTATTGACTGTCTGCCAGTTGTTCCAAGGTATGGATCCGCTGCAGGTACCTGTACCTGTATACACTGTACCTGTATATACTGTACCTGTATTGACTGTCTGCCAGTTGTTGTAAGGTATGGATCCGCTGCGGGTAGGCTGGACCGGTGAGGATGGCCACCAAGTTAAGAAGAAGTGTAAGAAGCGGACAATACGAGGCAGTACAGTAACCACACAGACACCACGCCCCTCTGAGCAAGGCCCCGTGGTAGCTGGGGTAAACTCTGGCCCAGGCTCGACCCCAGTAGATACAGCCAGGCCAAACCCACTCCACCACCCGGCCATGACCCAGGAAGTACACGAGCCTGGAAAGAAAGTGTACAGCATGACCTATAAAGTGTACAGCATAACCCATAAATAAAGTGTACAGCATGACCCATAAATAAAGTGTACAGCATGACCCATAAATAAAGTGTACAGCATGACCCATAAAGAAAGTGTACAGCATGACCCATAAAGAAAGTGTACATGTCCCATAAAGAAAGTGTACAGCATGACCCATAAAGAAAGTGTACAGCATGACCCATAAAGAAAGTGTACAGCATGTCCCATAAAGAAAGTGTACAACATGACCCAGAGAGAAAGTGTACAGCATGACCCATAAAGAAAGTGTACATGACCCATAAAGAAAGTGTACAGCATGACCCGGGCAGTACACGAGCCTGGGGGTAAATGTACAAGTTAAGGGGAGAATTTTCTGGACCCCCTTCTCCCTCATGTTTAGCCCCACTGTAGTTCAAGAAAGAGCTGTTTAAATATTATTTTGGTTTTAAAGATGATTTTTTTCAGTATCCAATAATGTTACAAATAGTCTTACCTGTATCAGAATGAAGAGACAAGTTGCTATGAAGCAAACTCCGCCATTCACCCACACAAGGACACTAAGAGGTCGGTATAAGTTGATCCATTTAGGAAGAGGTTTGGGTGTCAGTAGAAACAAGCCGAAAGCGTCGTTCCAACAGGACACTGAAGCATCAAATCTTGTCATACGTTCAAGGGACTGGTAAAGATTGTTAATCGTGAAGTTTTTCTCTTTTCTTTCAATCATGCTGAGTAGCCTTTTAAACCCGAATGTTTCATTGGTCACTTTCATTAATGTATATGTGAAGTTCATGGTTGAGGATAATGTTCTTAATATCACTGTCGAAACGCCGTCAATTTTACCAGAAGTTTTATTTGTATATAGAAAAGGACCTTCTATAGGCCAAGATGCTATCTGGAATTGGTAGCCGTAAAAGTGAGGAAATCTGCCGATAAACAAATGTTTCCATTGTGTATAAATTTGTTTATCCCAATATCCAATGAATGTTAGCGAAAGTGATGAGAAAGGCAAAAGAGTAAAAACACCAGATCGACCTTGATCTTTGCTTGTGATAAGAACAAGCTTCTCTACACAGCTAAAAGTGTCGTCCTTTTTCAAGATCGAGTTTTCTTTGCTTTTACGCAGACTTAGAAGGAGTAAGTTTCTAGGACTCCAGTTTCGACAGAGTGAGTATAGCAGCTGAGGGCGGGGTGTGAGGAACAAGATCACATGGAGGACGGGAACATTGGCTGGCCACATGCTGTTGTTTACAATCAAGTTATAGTTTAGATGAGGCGTGTTTAGAACCTCACGTTGACTCAGAATATCTTGTTGAATGTCTCCCGGTACGCTACTATCAAAATGCAACACCAAGGACTTGTCTCTCGCTGGTCCAGATATCACTTCACGCAGAACATTGACTTGCGTCTTCCATGTTCTAATATTAGCAGCTCCATAAGGTATTACCAAAACTAAAATGACCCAAGAACTGATCATCACGTGCCCCATAGCTGATACTTGATAAATGACAAACGTTAGTCGAGAGCACCTCGGGTTAGCTAAAAGGATATTGGTGTTTGCGTATACTAAATTGATATATTGATTGTACTGCTCAAGGCCTGTGTTTGCTTTCTACAAATAAGTTATAGCTGGTCTGCCAGTTTGTTGTTTGCCTTATAGAGTTGAAGTGTTGGTTGGTACTGAGGTAAGTACCTCGTCTTAAATTATTGTCGAACTTCTTTTGATAATTTAAGATGTAATATATAAATATTTATAGGTGCATCTGAATACACATTTCCAACATTTTGAGCCTGTCTGGGTGCTAAACGTGTTCAATTTCATGCTGTTGCAATGCATGCAATATAACATTGACTTGGGAGTAACAATATCGAGTAACCTAAAACCTAGTCATCAATGTCCAGAAGTTGTTAAGAAAGGAAACAAAATTATAGGCTTTATAGGCATATCTTTTTAGTATAAATCCAAAGATGTAATCCTCACTCTTTACAATTTGTTAGTCCTTCCTCATCTGGAATATTGCGTTCAGTCCTAGGGCCCCTACTACCAAAAAGATATAGACAAACTGGAGGGAGGTCAACATAAAGTTATCAAAATTATAGTGTTTGAGGAGCAAACCATATGAGGAGCGTCTTGAGTAATTTAATCTTTTTCCCCTAACACAGCGGAGATTAGGAGGTGACTTAATTCAAGTTTTCAAGATTTTCAAAGGCATCAACAATTTGAACTGCAGAAAGTATTCTACAATCGACCAGCCAAATTACACAAGGGGAAATGGTTACAAAATCATTGGTAAATAATTTAACTTGCATGATGCTATGAACTTCTACTTTCATCGAGTTATCACTGTGTGGAATGGGCTTCACCGTTGATTCTCTTAAAATTCGCCTAGACAAGCACCTTGCTCGAAACCCACGGATGACTGCATTTGTAAATGAATAAATTATTTCCTTAGTACTGTATTGCTATTTTATTAACCTAATTGAATTCACACTTTATCATATTCTCTCTGAGAAACTGTTGGGCCCTTAAAACAGCAGTAACTTAGAGAGCAAGTAACCTCGAGGGGTCAAAATACCTGTTGTTGCTTGATTTCCTTTGTACTCCTTTATAATCCATGGTGATTTAGAGTTGCATCGGCACACCAGTTTTACAACTGAAGGCGGTTACCAGCACCCTTTGAATGGAGCCATGGCAAATCAGTTAATATTGCATCATTCTACTGTACTTTCACTGTGTGTATTGGTATCAAAGTTTGTGCATAGTATCTTTGATTGTGCATTGCTATTTATTCAAAACAAAGGTTAACCAGTTATATGGTGTATAATGCATGTATGCCAAGGTGGGTGGCCATACTTACGACCTCTATCTCATTTTCTCCTAGTTTCTACACCTTACTTTCATAAAAGTGTGTGACTGTGAACTGGGGTCTTAGATTCTTAGTTTTGATTGGTAATATCATGTTTAAGGTTGGCCAGAGTTTATATTTTTCCATTTTGTATTAATCTTTACTCTTAATTCTTGTTGATTTACAGATCAATAGGGGAGAACGAAATTTGCACAATGTCATCTGGGCAAGATTTTTTTGTCTGTGTATGAAGGAGACAAAGGGCAGGTTGCCTGTAATGAGTGTCTCCCTCAAAGCCGAAAGAGTGACAGGGTCGAGTTCAAGGGACGTTGGGGTCAAAATGCATGGACACACGAAGTTTAAGTCATAGGATGAAGGAAATATTGATTGAGGGAGAAAGTTCCAGAGTTCACTTGTTGGGTAAAAGAATGACTGAGAAAATTTGCCAATTCATTGGTCGTAGAGCTGGACAGAATAGGAGTGGGACTGTGTTAAAAGGCGGGTGCCTCGCACTCGCTGCAAGTGAGGGAGTATGCACTGAGAGAGCTATGAAGAACACTGATTGTTGTAATAGCGATAGTAGAGTGAAAGAGATGCAACATTGCGACATGCAGAAAGATATTGTAGGGAACTAGTAAGAGGAAGTGAGTTGATGAGATGAAATGCTTTGGACTTTACTCTTTCGAGAAGTGCCGTATGGGTTGAGCCTCTCCACACATGCGAACAATACTCAATACAGGGGCGCACTGTGCTCAGATACAGAGCAAGAAGCTGTGCGAGGGTGAAGAACCCACGGAGACGATTGAGGACACCTATCTTTTGGGAAGCTGTTTTAGCAAGAGTGGAAATATGATCATTCCAAGAAAGGTCGGACGAAAAGGATACACCTAGAAATACTGAGAGAAGATGAAGGGTTGAGTTGTGTATGGTTGAAGAATAATTGATAGTCTTGCGGAAGATTGGAATGGAGAGATAGAGGGAGAAATTGAGTCTTGGAGGCGTTGAAAGTAACAAGATTTTCTCTGTCTGAGGTCTCAATCAGAAATAATTAATAAATCAGAAGATAGGCGTGCCATGGCCCTGTTACGTGAGTTTTGGAGTGATTGCATGATGGGTTGATGTGAAAAACTAGTTGAATAGTGTAAGGTAGAGTTATCAGCATATGAGTGGATAGGACTAGAGGTACAGTTGAGATCATTAATATATATTAGAAAGATAATTGGAGACAGGACAGAACCCTGAGGAACACTGGAGTTGATAAGTTGAGGAAATGAGCGATGGCCGTCCACTACTGCAGCTATGGAGTGGTCTGAAAGGAAATTCGAGATTTGTGCCAGACTGCATATATATATATATATATATATATATATATATATATATATATATATATATATATATATATATATATATATTATATTTATTGCATATTTGAGCGTCATAATAAAAAAGCCACGCCCACATGTAATGGGTGCGTAAACTTGGGGTCTAAGAACTGACATATAATCTATAAATCCATTAGTAATGTGTGTGTTCTCTGATGTCATTGATCAGTCTGTTAAGTTTGGGTAAACCTTCTTCCCTTGTTTTTAATTTCTAACCACTACTATTATCACAATCATCACCACTATTACTGTCACCATCATCACTACTACTATCACAATCATTACTACTACTGCCACCATCATCACTACTATTATCACAATCATCACCACTATTACTGTCACCATTATCACTACTACTGTCACCATCACCACTATTACTGCCACCATCATCACTACTACTGCCACCATCATTACTACTACTATCACCATCACCACTACTACTCTCATTGCTATCATGACCATCATCGACACTACTACTATTACCACCATCATCATACCTACTACTACCACCATCATCACTACTACTATCACCACCAATATCACAACTACTTACGGGGGGGGGGGGGGGGATACCACTCTACTTACGCAGAATTGATAACACACACAACAAAGCCACTCCAACAGCATCTTCTCTCTCCAACACCCCTTCTCCCCTCTCAGCACTCTTCGAAAAGTAGATACGAGGTGTAGTTGTAAAGGCTTATCCCTCAATTCCTTCACCTGACCTGATTGGCTGATGGACAAAGAAGTACTCCATGCCTATATTCACCCAGCTATGAAAAATATCCATTCGTTGTAAGTAGGCGAGAAATCATGACCTCTAACCTCTGTAACTAAAACCTTTCGTGTTATGCTATCAAGACAGTTAAAGGTTTATGCACAAGCCTACGATATATTATGCATTCTCGAATACTGCATATTAATCTTCGGGGTGTGGGGAGTGTGGACCCCCTTCTCCCTCATACTTAGCCCCATTTGTTTTGATATTTTAAGACATTCACCCCATTAGTTTGTCGATTTTAAGACCTTTCGTGCCATTAAGGTGTCGTGTTACTTCATGGAGAGTGATACCGAGCTTGCAATTTAGGAGGAATCTGCCTTTGGCCGGGGCGTTTATCTACCGAAAAATGCACAAATTTATCTCAAAAGGGGTTCCAGAGGGTATTTTCTTAAGCTTTATGGAGGTCTAGGGAGGAAACCAACAAATCATAATAAATAAAAAAAAAAAAAAAAAAAAAAAAAAAAAACGGCCTGCCTAATTTATGGTTTGTCTCATTCATGTATATATCAAATGTATGAATGTTTAGTACATTAAGAGGTAGTGCTTGGTTTTTGGTCTATATATATATTTATTAATTTATTTTTGAATTCCCTCGCTAGACCTCCATCAAGCGTAGAAAAACACCCTCTAGACCCCCTTTCAAGATAAATTTGTACATTTTTCGGTTCCTTATCAAATTAGAGGCTAGCTGTCGCTCGCCAGGAAGAGTCAACACTTAAAGGGCACGAAAGGTCTTAATATTGACAACAAAATGAGGGGAAAGGTCTCAAAATCGCCAAACTAACGGAACGAACGTCAAACCTCAAAAATAATACTGAACATGAGGGAGAAGGGGGTCCAGAAAAAACGAGTACTACCCTCTTAAGTAGTGACAATAATTACAGTACATACAGTATACTTACATGGGATAAATAGGCTTCCATTTCACAGGAAACCATTTTGTGATTGAAATAATGTGTACAGTCGCGCTAATATATGATGTCTCGGCCCCAAGTAGCCTATATTTTGATCGATAATTGGTATCCGCAATATCTAAGCTTCATTTCTTCATATCGAGTGAAATATACAAACATGTTCCTATACTTACCCACCCTATTCAAAATCTGACAGACATTAATACAGCACAGAACAAGCCAAACGTAATAACAGCTGGGACATGACTTATTAGCTCGACCATACTTTAATATCACTAATAGATTATGTGATGGGTGGGTTTGATTGCGCACTGTCACAGTAATTCACAAACGAAATAAAGTTCCAACGCACTGAGAGAGAGAGAGAGAGAATTAAATATATTCGCATGCGAAACGAAATAATGGTAGATTAGAATTTGTTTTGCTGATTATCAGTAGTAGCGATATACCCAACGGCCTGTTATTCTTGCTCTTAATACTGTAACGTTGCAGCTGTTGATAAATAAAGTACACGCTGATAAAGACTAAAGGATTTACATATGAATAGCAAAAATAAGAAGACTGAAATGGAAAACAAAAGTTAAACCTAATAGAGGAAAATGGAGAAGGGGAATCTCTCTCTCTCTCTCTCTCGGGAGCTAGACAAAGAAAGCGGCTTGAAAGAATAAGAACCAAGAGCAAACGATATACGAAAAATGGGAAGGCAGATTAAAGAAAATAACGAAGGAGGCAGCAATACGAAGAACACAAAGATAATGGCGATACGGTGGATTGAATTTGATTGATTGGATGGAAAGAAGTAAACATGAGCAATTAGTAATGCGAAAGGACATTAGGCTATAAGGAAAAAGGAAGAACACTAATGAAGAAGAGAAGCAGGGAGTAACATGAGACGGGGAAGGAGGGAATAGATGCTGGAGGTGGAGGGAAGATGAAGAGAGGATAAGTGGGGGGGGGGGGGGCGGGGGGAGAGTAGACGAAGGTGGTGGTGGAGGAGGAGAAGAGGGAGGGGAGGAGTAGACGGAGGAAGTGGAGGGGATAATTATGGAGTAGGGCCGGGGTAATGTGAGAGATGGAGGAGAAAAGCAGGAAGGAAAGGAGTAGACGAAGGAGGTGGAGGAGAGATGTGGACATATGAAGGAGTTAGGGGAAGTGGAGGGGAGGGAAGATTCGGAGAAGGAAGATACTGATGGAGGGGGGGGGGGGGGTACAGAGTGGCGGTGTGGCGCAGGCGCGGAGGTAGGCAACCCGAACATTCTGTCTGCCACGCGTACGATGATCATTCACTCTCTGTATTATTTATCATTAATCATCTAAACAACCCTACATAATACATACATCCTCCTTTTATCATATATTGGCACTATCCATTTAAATGATCTCGTTTTAAGTTGCAATGCTAGCTGTGTGTATGTTTTTTCCGAACTTATAGGCTCCTTCTGAAAGAATGTGTGATAATTATGGTCTTCGCCTCGTGTCAAATTGTTTCGGCCCAAAATACACATACTCTATAATCGAAACTATTTATGGATTTCAATTATATTATCCTTTATGGTGAATGCATAGAGTGTGAGTGTCTGGTCGCTGAAACATTTTATAATCTCGGAGGAAGCGCAAGCTCTTTTAAAGTTCCAATTAACCGTTAATTATGCAAAATCCTTGGGGTTTAGGGTATTGTGCTGCCTTGTTTTAGAAAGTTTGAAGGACAATGCATGTGATATAGATGACGTTGTTGATGAAATAGAGGTTGATGAGAGGATATACACGGGTTTTAAGTATTTATTATTGACTACCCTCTGACGCGTTGCATCGTCTTCAGACTCCTCACGCGGCACACCATTTCACTAGCGTCCGCCGGGATGTTGACTTGCTTGTGATGTGTGCGTGCGGTTGGTTCTTCGTGTTTACCTCCGACGACGAGTGAAATAATAGTGCTACATTGACCAGGGACATACAGACGAGATGACGGTGATGTTACAAGAGGACTTTGAAAGGTATGTGATATCTTAAATAGGCTATTTTGTAAACAATCTTAGGCCTAGGCTAGGCTATACGTAATGTTAAGATGGCTCGTGAAGAAGTTTTGAGGTGTGGAGTTCTGTTGTTAATGCTGTTATTGTTTATGATGTTGACGTGGTTTTGTTAATGTGGCCTAGTAGTTGTCGTTTTTATACAGTAGCACATATTAACCTCCCTCGTTTAATCGTCCACCCTTTCTACCTCTCAAAAACTATCTAGCCTACCTCCATCATTTGAGACCTACACTCTATCCCTCCCTCCTCCTCCCCTCTCCCACTGTAGGCTACCTCCCTAAATCCAAATTCCACCTCACACTGTGCCTCGCTCATTCTACCTCTCCCACTGTACCTTCTTCACTCAGAAATTACACTACCTCCCTACTCTACATCTCTACCCTCTCTACCTACTTAACGCTACCACCTCATTCTACCTCCTTTCTCTACATCTCCACCCCTCTACCCTCTAACTCTACCTACCTTACTGTACCAGCTCAATAGCTCATTCTACCTCCCTCCTTCAATTTTTCATTCTACCGTTAACTCGACCACCCTTTGTACTGTACAGCGCGACCACACATAATCATGCACCTTCCTACTAGTCTCCGGGCTCGGTGTTCTCGTTTTTTATATATATATATATATATATATATATATATATATATATATATATATATATATATATATATATATATATAATATATATATATATATATATATATATATATATATATATATATATATATATATCTATATATATATATATATATATTATATATATATATATATATATATATATATATATATATATATATATATATATATATTTTTTTTTTAGTAGGGCAATGAGAAGAAATACGTTGTGGAACATCATGATGTTCCAGGGTGTCAATCCACAAAATATGAATTGTGTTATCATTATGGTTTATTATTTTGTTATCATTATAGCGCGACGGAGCGGCGAAGGCGCGAGCTCTAGGGGGGTCCGGGGGCATGCCATCCCCAGTGATTTTTTTGAGAATTTAGGTGTCTAAAACAGTATTTCCTGCAATTTAAAAGCAATCAAGATGGAAAATATAGAGACCAAAATGACGTCAATTTACCTTTTTTGTTTCCTAAAAAAAAAAAAAAAAAGGGTTGGGGGAGTTTCTGTTATCATTATACAAAAAGTTCATTTGCGTTATCACTCAAAAAAACAGTGTCGTTTGACACCCTGTGATGTTCCACAACGTATTTCTTCTCATTGCCCTACTAATTTGGAAGTTGCGGTGTCCAAGATCACCTGCTGAGGTTCTCATAACTATATATATATATATACAGGTATATACAGTATATATATATATATATATATATATATATATATATATATATATATATATATATATATATCCTATGTATATTACATAGGCCTACCGGGTAATTTATACAAATGTAAATGTATAAATAACAATGTGAATTATTGTTGATGCAATCAAGTTCTGTATTGTACTGCTGTTGAAAACAAGTTCAAACAAGATGGCTAGACTCCAACCTGTCCATCCCATCTTGCTACAACTTGTAGCCTGTAGGCTAGAGCATTTCAGTTACTTCAGTATGATGTATGTGACTATGTGCTTGTCATTATTATGTTCCCTCCACCAACCGACTTTACTCCTAAACTCAATTAATGAAATCAACAAATACATGTGGCAGTCCATGGATTCGAACCTAGGATGCTCACACCGAAATTCAGTGCAATTATCGGTAAGATTTTACGGTTTGACAGTTACAAGCCCCATCGATGTTTGTGTAGCCTATAGGCATGTTATATAATAGTCGCAAATGTATTATAAGGGAGATATAGGGTAAAACACAGTCTTGTCTGCATAATGACAAGTCCTGTTTTACGGGATATCTGCTTTATATATATATTTTTTCCCTCCTACCTTACTCGGGGGACCTTACAGTTGCGCGATCCAGTGCTGCTTTGGTAATTGCGTACATTTTAGGTTAGTTTCTATCTACGTATTACTTTTAGGTTAGGTTAGGTTTGGTTTCTTAGTTAGGTAAAACAACACTGTAGGCCTATATCAAAGAAAAAATGCAAAAAAAACAAAAATCTAAAACTCGTGACTGTCACACCGTATCAATTTACCCATTTATCCATTGCGCTAGAGACAGTTAAAAAATGGTGGACAAGCCTACGATTTATTATGCAGTTTCGAATCCTGCATATCAATCTAAGCATGTACACACGTTCCAACTGCGCTATCATAGGCTATGGATAGATGAATGGAAGGAGTAATGTGTGAGGGTGTGTTGAGGAACTTGTGGGCTGGTCATACAAGAACTTATGTGATACACGTTTTATTGATTACTTTGAATTGAACTGTTTTGAAGTGTTGCAAAACTGTAGAGTTAAAACTGAAAATATCTGTCCATATTACTGTAGATTGATATCCAAAATTCGAAAATGGATATTAATCGTGATCGTGTACTCAACCTGTAACTGTGTTGGTGGTGTAATGGTTTAGATTCTTTAGAAGATGCTTATGTTCTGGGTGTGGTGTCCCGAGTTCGAATCCCGGGAGGGTCATATGCTTTCGTTAGTTTATTTAACCCGTGGAGCCCCGGCTAGTTTTGTAATGTTTGCGCACCAGAACCCGGCCGGTTTTCAAAAAATGGTTTTATTCCAGAAACAATAGCGAATGGGTTAGGAATGAAGGAAAAACCACGAAAAACCGCTCAAAAAGCTTAAAAAATGGTCCTACAGAGCCCCCGAAAACGGATTTTATAAGAGTAAAATATTTAAGGCAATTATCCAAAAAAAACAGGTTTTTGCGCGCTCGCGCGCACGCACGTGGACTTTGAGAGTTTTCAACCATCGGCACGGTTGCGTGGGATACGTACACAGTTCCCATACAAATCTGAGCCCTCTTGAGTGGCTACACCTGAGGTTACGGTCGGCGCAATTAGAGTGACGCGCCAGGCGCGTCTCTGGGGCTGTGCGTTACATACATCGCCGACGCGTCAGGCGCGTCGCTGGGGCTGTACGGGTTAAGTAAATTGGGGCTTGTAATTGATATTAATGTTAAAGAACGGGGTGTTACTTATTTCTATAGGTTCAGGAATTAGTAGCCTAAGCTATAGCGAGGCCGGTCCTTAGTGATCTTGGCCCCATTCTATGTTCTTTCCTCTCACTAGAACAATACGCTTTCCATAATGCAGTTGGGTCTGAGTACATGATTAGAATGATATCCAAAATTCGAAAATGGATATTCGGCTAATCGTGATCGTGTACTCAACCTTTAACTGTGTTGGATATAACATAATAATTGGCGGTGTAATGGTTTAGATGTTTATGTTCTGGGTGTGGTGTCCCGAGTTCGAATCCCAGGAGGGCCATATGCTTTCGTTAGTTTATATTCAAATACATTGGGGTTTGTAATTGATATTGATGTTAAAGAACGGAGTGTTACTTATATACATGAAAAACGTGTGTGTGTTGCTTTTCTAAGAAATTTAAGAACATGTTATGAACTATTTGACATAGCCTATCACCCTTTGCTTTGATTTTGGGCAGTGTGGGAATAGACAAAGGTCAAGTAAATGCTTTATTAAAGTTTTTAAAAGTTTTAAAATTACACACATACAGTAGGCTAAACAAAATAACCAAATCCCCCCCCCCCCCAAAAAAAAAATCTTTGGTTTAGGCCTATTTAAAAAAATAAATAAAAACAAATAAACCGTGGTTTAAATCATTGATTAAAACCAATCCACCCTGCAAGTCACAAAGGGGTGGAGGGAGGGATGGGTGTGGAGGTAGCGGGGTATGAGTGGAGAGCTGTTTGGTGGTGGAGGGGTAGAATTTTACTGTAGGGGCGCGCATTTGACAGGTACCACCACGGACTTATTAGAAATGTATTTTATGTTTTCACGCATCCATCAACAACCTACACCCTCTTCTGGTCTGATACTTGTAATATAAACTATTTAATTTGAACGTTTTTAATGTGGTCTTCGACGATAATAA
Source organism: Paralithodes platypus (assembly GCA_032716605.1). Taxonomy (NCBI): domain Eukaryota; kingdom Metazoa; phylum Arthropoda; class Malacostraca; order Decapoda; family Lithodidae; genus Paralithodes; species Paralithodes platypus. Next base: position 7,421,755 of record CM064495.1, read on the forward strand.
AACAGCGCGTTTGGGGCGAAAATCAGGAGTGTACCTCCTCTGTCGATCGTCGGTTTGTTGACATGACGCTCGACGTTAGTTACGTTTGCTGTTGTTTTTATGCTGGCAATATATATGCTGATAACAATAAGTCTAGGGGGGGGGGGGGGGGGGCCAAGCCCCCTCCCCTCAACACACAATGTAGTCCACGCCCTAAATGTTAATTGAACCGCCAATATGGGAAATAAGTTAGATATGTGAAGTAGCCTACTAACCTCGAGCGCAATGTAAACAAAACGATCGACGTTAGTGAACGCATCTTTTCCACCGGGCTATCTTTATATTTCGTCTAATATTATTAATATTAGAGTTTCCCAGTAACCTTTTTGAGTGTTTCGTATACCAGAACAGGGTGTAGCTTGGTGTTGGATGCGTGGAAGCCTAATACAAGTAAGGCCTTGGTGGTACCTGTCAAGTGCGCGCCACTAAAGTAAAATCGCACAGAAAGAGTAACCCATCCTACTTAAAGTGCGGTTAATTTGTGAGTGCGTTTCAAATTTTTAGTACCTTTTACCACTAGCCTAGTCACTACCTTTCTAAAATATTAAAACAAAAAAATCCCTGACGTTCGACGACGCTACTGCTCGCGATTTGTTTACGTACGCGGGGTCGTTATTTTCCTTCGAGAACCGTTTTATTATTTTGATTTATATATTGTTTGCATAAGCTACTTTATTTATTTATTTATTTGTTTGTAACTTAACTTATACAGGATGCCCTATACTACTGATGAGCGGACAGCGGCGGGATCTGGGGGCAGCAGCCACCAGGTTAGGTAAGGTTGTCAGGTTAGGTTAGGGGTTATCACACTTGGCTATTTTTTCGTGGTTTCTGGATCTTCGTTCATAGTTTAGACGACAATACCGTGGTTTCCCTATCACGCAATGCACCTAGATAATCCACGAATATTTAATTATACGTACACTCTTTCGTTCTCCCTTCGAAATTAATTGGTCTTACTTCGGCCGTTTTAGCTTCCCCGTCATGCTATTTATACAGTACATCACAATCCCAATGATAAAGCTGAGCATATATAAAACCATGGTAAGTATGGCTATATTGCTCGCTATTGCCTAAAACAAGCGACATGAATCCACGTGGTGTCGTTAAAAGTGGAAGTCAGTGGAAGCAGCAGCAGGCTCATGATTGGCTATTTTATCAGTACCCTGATAATTTATTCAGTATCTGCATTGTTCCTTATTTATTCATTAAACTAGATATGTTTAAGTAAGTTTAATGATTACTTAATAAATTACAGTACTATCCGAATCTAAAGAGATATTAAATATCACAGGAAACACAATAATAACGTTTGTATCATAAAGTAAACACAAGCGAGATAAAGAAATGATAAACACAAGAAGTAAGCGAGAGTGAAGGCTGACTAAAGCGGGCATCACACTGGGCCAAATTCTCGCCATTCTCCAATCTCCAATCTCCAATCTCCAGTCTCCGTTTCCGGTCAGTAGCGCCGGCAAATTCTATCACACACGCCAAGCGTCCTGGCTGCGTGAGTCTCCGACACAACAATAACAATGTACGACCTTAGCCTATATTGTGCCGTTTCACCTATACTGTAATGTATAGTAATATGGATTTACATCTACAATTATAATGCAATATAACTCAATCTACACGTTAGTGTATTTTTTTTTTAATTTGAAGCTTATATGAGGAAATTTATATTTTGAACTTTTTCGAGTCATACCAATCGCCGTGGCGTAGGCGGTGGTTTCACTTAAACTGTAGAATAATATGGATTGATATTGACAAACTTTGTGTAATAGGACCCAATCTATACGTTAATGTTGCTATGCTTTGCGTTTGAAGCTTATATAAGTAGCTATGAGGAAGTTTTTCGCAAAATATAGGCTATAGCCTGACGGAACCCCTGTCGTTACCTCGGCACTAAACGATCGTTTATATTGTGCTGTTTCACCAATAATTTAGAGTAATATGGATTTATATCGACAATTATATTTCAATATGACTCAATCTACAAGTTTGCGTTATTATGTTTTATATTTGGAGCATATATGAGGAAATATTTTGAACTTTTCGGAGGTTGTAGAATGCTTGGTAGGCTATAATCCTGTGTATGCGGGTAGACCTGTATTTATCTCAATAATTTGGTAATGTTACAATATATTTTTACATTTTACATTCATAAATAGTCCACTAATATACTAGGTTAGGTTAGGCTAGGTTAAATATATTGTTCAATGATTCTTAGTAAATAGGCATTTGAAAAACAGTTCCTCCTGCTACACAACCGAATGTTTTCTGTTCATACCAATCGCCGTGGCGTAGGTATAGGAAGTGGTTATTTAGCTGCAAGTGGTGTAGCTATTTTAGCATTAATTCACTTAGTTTATGTCTATCCGCAGCCCTTCTCACAATCAAAACACACAATTATGTAGCAAAATATATATTTCGACGTCATATACTTGAGATATCAATGAGATTAAATGCGAGCTGTAAAGAGGCTGACAATCTACCTCCATCAAACAATGGAGCTTCCCACCCAGTGCGGGAAGCATCCTAGCTCCATCAAATGGTGAGATTTGTGCTGGAGACTGGCGGTAGCTCCATTTTTTGCGGTAGAATGGCGAGAATTGGCCCAGTGTGATACCCCCTTGACTTGGGTACACTGTCTTAGCCAATCACAGGCCGAGCTTTACGCATTACACATTTAAAATAGGCAGTGACAGTATTTTCTTCCCTTTCTTGTTTATATGTACGATTTTATGTGTTCCATGTGATATTTTATAGCTACTAAGGCTCGAATATCACCTATAGGCCTAATAATAGTTCTTAAAGCTAGCGCATGCGCCAGCTAAGGATAACCCAATAAGGCCGATTAGGCGTATTTCCATTGGGGTCCTGTACTGCTATCCCATCCCCTTGCTCATGAGGGACGGTAACGACTCAGTGCTTGTGAAAAACCTTTACATCGCGAGCGTGGGCGCGATGGCCTTCTGGGTGGAAGTCCAAGACGCTAGTCACTACACCAGCGAGCCTATCACATTATTAGTAGATATATTAAAACTTATCTAGTTTAATATATATACCGGTGTATATATATATATATATATATATATATATATATATATATATATATATATATATATATATATATATATACCGGTATATATATATATATATATATATATATATATATATATATATATATATATATATATATATATATATATTTATTAATATATATTTATACATAAGGAATGTATTTCCACGACAAATTTCCGTGGATAGACGAAGATCTCCCAAGTTGCTCGGGTAGCGTGGATTGTCAGCAAGACCATGGAATATAGACGAGAAACCACGGAAATCGTGGACACCACTGAAATATTGGCAAGTGTAATAGCCCCTTTAATGACCGTATTGTCGTTGGAAGTGCCGGTGTCATGTGACACACGTCCGCCTCTAATCGTATGTCACATGGCACCGGCCCTTCCGACGACAATAGTCATTAACCTAACCTGACAACCTTACCTAGCCTTGTGGCTGCTGCCCCTAGACCCCGCTGGTCTTAAATACGATTTAGAAAATGTCAAAATACTAAGACAACTATTGCAGGAGAATGAAAACATCCGAAACCTCACAAAATAAGGAAATGGGTCAACAGAGAATGGAGGTGCGAAGGTAAATTCGTAGGCGATAGCGTTGATGGACATCATAAAATATTGTTTAAAAATAGTAAATATGACTAAACATTCCTAAAACTTTGAAACCAATAAATACAAGGTTACAATTATGTATGATGCAAAACAAAAATACACAACAATAAACCACACATTTCTTAAACAAAAAAAACATCAAATATATACAATAAGAAACCAACAATATAAGGTTAGATTATGAATGATGCCAAAAAATAACCCCACAACATCCACAAAAGTTCCATCAATTATACAAGCTAAAATGCCAAAAATTAAAGTAAGGTTAAAATAATAAAGTATGACGAACAAACCACAACATTCCTTACAAAACACCATTCGCAACAAGCTTTCGTTTTCTACAATGTATTTTATTTGTATTTTATGTATTTATTTATTTATATATTTATTTATTTATTTATTTGGTTATTTTAAACGACACTACTGCAGCGTTATGAGAAACAATTTATTAGGGAAAGTAGGCACCAATAGATTCGCAATATTTTTCTTCATATAGTCCGCATGGAGGATTTTCGTTATCGACAAATTGAAAAATTCCCATTTCACAGACACATACACCAACAATCTGAGTCAAAGATGTCAAACAGCGGGGGTGTTGGGGCGGCAGCCCCCACCCTTAATACTAGGTCCTAGGATAAGTTAGGTAAGGTTGTTAGGTTAGTTAGGCTAATGTCCTTTCAAAGGGGTATAGTAAACACTAGGATAGCCTATACCCGGTCAGAGGTAAGTCCTGCTGTAGTCTCCTTGAATGCTACCATATATATATATATACCTGTATATATATATTTTTTTTTTTTTTTTTTTTTTTTCTCTCTCTCCCAACTATCATTTCCTGGCACTATTAGAGCAAAGTAGAAGGCATGAACGTATACTGCAGGATATCCTCCTCGCCGCTGTGATCCGCAACGTTCATTATTTGTTTGTCCAATGTTTTCAACTCCGATTTGACTTTAACTTAGAGATGCTTGGGAGGAGCGTGTCCTTTGGGGATAGTTAATTCTTGGAGACAATCGAAATAGTAAACCACGGAGTCCTCCCCGGCGGCGTATGAGCACTCCTCAGATGTGGATAGATGCTGGATAATGTAATATTTGCGGAAAGGGTTGAAACTACATCCTTGACCGGGCAGGATTCGCTGTGCCCATCGCTTCTTCACCTTGATTTTTATGGTGGTGGCAGGAAGGGTGTGGTCGTTGGTCCGGATACCCGCGACGAACAGCTTATTATCACTCATGGAAGCCATCATTTATGTATTGATAAGTAATATACCGGTAGTTCTGATTATTAGGAGGCCTAATGTTATATGAATAGGCCTAATCAAAAATAAGATTATCACGATGAATTACTTATTTAATATGCGATATCGCTATAGGCTAGCTATTATTAAATGCTTACCGTCTTAGAGCTTGATATATACTGACTTGAATGATAGATTTCTGAATGTCGTGAGTCAAAATGTCGAGATAACCTATGCACAATATTAGTAATAATTCACAGATGTGTGTCTTATCTTTACACTCTTTGCATACATATGATGAGTTAAAAAAACAAACAATTAATGTAACTCAAATATACCATTTAAGAATTATGTAATGATTTATAACGAATAGTCCACGGGAGTTTATTATGTTTATTTCAGTTAGCGTTTTATGTTTCATTTTCTTTTCCTCTAGCTGTTAGACAGATAATGGGGTTTCTAGGAGAGGCTGCTTTAAGTATATAACGAATAGTCCACGGGAGTTTATTATGTTTATTTCAGTTAGCGTTTTATTTTTCGTTTTCTTTTTCTCTAGCTGTTTGACAGAGAATGAGGTTTCTAGGAGAGGCTGCTTTAAGTCTCTCTCTCTCTCTCTCTCTCTCTCTCTCTCTCTCTCTCTCTCTCTCTCTCTCTCTCTCTCTCTCTCTCTCTCTCTCTCTCTCTCTCTCTCTCTCTCTCTCTCTCTCTCTCTCTCTCTCTCTCTCTCTCTCTCTCTCTCTCTCTCTCTCTCTCTCTCTCTCTCTCTCTCATACACGATCGACAGTGTTTGGGCTTGTACTGGAAGGTGAGTTTAAACTATATACTATTAACCCTTTCCGTACCGGTGCCGTACTTTTAACTTTATTCTGGCTACTATTAGACGATTGTATTAAGTTTAAAAACAGCCTCCAGTAATTAACAGGCTTCTAACTATCTCACAACCCTTTTTACTACCACAGAATCTTCTTAAACAGCACAAAATCGTCTAGAGATAGCTAGAATAAAATTAAGAAGACACCGCCTGTACAGAAGGGTTTAACACATACAGTACCGGTGACGTCCTTTTCTTTATATTGTGCATTTAGACGATTTTATTCAGATTAGGAAGGACCTCTAGCAAAAATATGGCCTCATACTATCTCGTCCAACCCTTTTAACTACCACAGATATAATTCCGAAGCTGCATAGTATCGTTTAAATATAGCTAGAATAAAAGATAACACACGTCGCTGGTACTCAAAGGGTCGTACGGTATGAGTTTCAAAGGGCTACTCCTCTGCATCATGATTTCTTGATGTTCCAGGTTGTAAAACGGGATTACCTATAGTCTATTCGCTGTAAGTAGGCGAAAAATCCTGACCTCTATCCTCTGTAACTAATACAGGGCTTGAGCAAATTGGCTGTTCATTTCTACATCTATTCCTTGACTGACTCTTCCCAAATGGTAGAAATATTAGCTCGATTACCCTATTAGTTTTTTAGTTACAGAGGTTAGAGGTCAGGATTTTTCGCCTACTTGCAGCGAATAGACTAGTCTAGTCTTACATTTCACCGGTCGAAAACTCTAAATCCTTAGCGGCTGATTTTCCAATACTTATCGGAAAAATATGAAACTACCGGTACTATATCGACTCTGTTTAATATTAATGCCAAATGTTTAAATTAACAACATATTTCGCTACAAAATCTTCGTAATAATCTGAGTAATGAATATGGGGACATCGCAATTTTAAATGGGGTGAAGTGTTTTATTATCGCTAAACTAATGGGGTGAAACGTCGTAAAATCTCCAAACTATTGGTGGGAAATGGGAGATCCAAAAAGACTTGCCTCGGGAAAAATAGGGTTAATCCACATCCTCAACCGAGCATTGAAACTAAAGGCGGATTTACACGCCCAGGTTGTATTGTTTATGTTTTAGATTAAATAATTTAATTTTTATTATATTTATTTATTTATATTTTATTTTATTTTATAATATTGATTTATTTATTTTTGCCAACAAATCGTTGGTCTGGATCTAACTTTGTTGTTGTATAAAATGTTATATATATAGTGTGTTCTGTACCGGTACCAATAATAGGGTTGGCAAACGAGAAACTATTCACGACCATTCCTACAATCACTTCCCTCCTTTATATTCTGTCTCAACTCTACCTACGTACCTAATAGGCTCGAGGTTCAAGCGCTTAAGGGGGGGTTTTAAATATTGCTTATCGTTTTATCATTTTTGTAGTTTCCTCCCTAGACCTCCATGAAAGCTAAAAAAAAAAACCCCACCCATTAGATCCTCCTCGATTAATTTGTATATTTTTCGGTAGAAAAATTATCATCTTTATTGCGAATATAATCAAATTATCTTATGAATAAATACCTCACAAAATAATATGTATGTATGTATAATATACTTAGATCCCCACTTTTCCTATTTTTTGTTTTGTGACCAAAATATAAAGAAGATACGAGTCCTATTAATAAAAGAAGATACGAGTCATATTAATAAAAGAAGATACGAGTCATATTAATAAAAGAAGATACGAGTCATATTAATAAAAGAAGATACGAGTTATATTAATAAAAGAAGATACGAGTCATATTAATAAAAGAAGATAAGAGTCATATTAATAAAAGAAGATACGAGTCATATTAATAAAAGAAGATAAGAGTCATATTAATAAAAGAAGATACGAGTCATATTAATAAAAGAAGATACGAGTCATATTAATAAAAGAAGATACGAGTCATATTAATAAAAGAAGATACGAGTCATATTAATAAAAGAAGATACGAGTCATATTAATAAAAGAAGATAAGAGTCATATTAATAAAAGAAGATAAGAGTCATATTAATAAAAGAAGATAAGAGTCATATTAATAAAAGAAGATACGAGTCATATTAATAAAAGAAGATAAGAGTCATATTAATAAAAGAAGATACGAGTCATATTAATAAAAGAAGATAAGAGTCATATTAATAAAAGAAGATAAGAGTCATATTAATAAAAGAAGATAAGAGTCATATTAATAAAAGAAGATAAGAGTCATATTAATAAAAGAAGATACGAGTTATATTAATAAAAGAAGATACGAGTTATATTAATAAAAGAAGATACGAGTCATATTAATAAAAGAAGATAAGAGTCATATTAATAAAAGAAGATACGAGTTATATTAATAAAAGAGATTACATCAAACTTTAATTTGGTTTCATTTTTTTTTATCAGATCGACGTTTAATAACAAATAATAAAAAAAAAAAATCCCTTATGCTCCAGGGAAATATGAGATTGTTACTCATTAGTTTCAGAGTTTAAATTAGGTTTCAGTTTTCAGAGGAGCCCTTTCTGAGATTAGTTCGTAATTTTTCTATAATATCCGAGTGTGTGTGGGTGTGGGTGCGTGTGTGTGTGTGTGTGTGTGTGTGTGTGTGTGTGTGTAGGGGGGGGGGGGGGGGGGGGTGCGCGCGTGGGTGGGTGTTTTATACGTGTGTGCGTACTACCTCCAGTATTAAAAAAAAAAAAAAAAACTAAATTGAAGAAGAAAGCATACTTTCTTTTGTTGTAATCTTCAGTATTAATTTTTTTTTTTTACTTATGCTCTAGCGTCCACGAAACAATTTCATTAACTTAAAAGGACGCTCTGTAGTTAAGGGAGCCCACCTCGCTTTATTTCTCTCTCTTCCTCTCTCTTTGGTTTGTATCCATTCGGCCCCATTCAGCCTTTTTTTTTTTGTTTTTTTTTTTTCTATGTGATTGAGGGAGGCAAAAGGCATAACTGCCTATAGCGAGTGCCTCCCCCATAGTTGAAAGAGTGACAGGGCCAAAATGCCTGGACACACGGAGTTTGAAGCAATTTAAGTCATAGGAAGAGGGAAAGACTGATTCTGGGAGAGAGTTCCAGAGCTCAGATGTTGAGTAGAAGAAAGTTTGAGAGTAACGTTTCACTCTTGGGTTGGAGAGTTGCACAGAGTAGGGGTGGGATTGAGTTGCAAGACGGGTACCACGTGCCCTACGTAAAGGAGGTGGTATGCACTGGGATAGCTCTGAGGAATACTGATTATTATAGTAGCGATAGAATAGCGAGAGAGATGCAACATTGCGGCGGAGAGAGAGAGATTGCAGAGAGTTGGTGAGTGGACGGGAGTTAATGATACGAAAGGCCTTCCTTTCAACTTTGTCTAGGAGAGCGGTGTGAGAGGAACCTCCCCACACATGTGAACAATACTCAATACAAGGGCGCACTATGCCCCTGTACAGAGCAAGAAGCTGTGCAGGGGAAAAGAACCCCCTAAGGCGGTTGAGCACACCCAGCTTCTGGGAGGCTGCCTTAGCAAGACTGGTAATATGGTCCTTCCAAATGAGAGCAGAAGAAAAAGAGACACCAAGAATATTGAGAGAAGATGAAGGGTTGATTTTTGTATTGTTGAAGAATAAGGGATAGTCCGCTGGGAGATCCTGACGGGTAGATAGATGGAGAAATTGGGTTTTGGAAGCATTAAAGTTAACAAGGTTTTCTCTGCCCCAATTGGAAATAGTATTTAGATCAGAATTTAAGAGTTCTATGGCTTCATTACGTTTGTCGTTGAGGGATTGCTGGCTGGGGCGTTCTGAAAAACTAATGGAGTAGTGTAAGGTTGAGTCGTCTGCGTATGAATGGATGGGAATTAAGGTACAGTTAAGGAGATCATTTATAAAAATTAGAAAGAGAATAGGAGATAGGACAGAGCCCTGAGGAACACCGGAGTTTATAGGGTGAGGAAGTGAACAATGGCCGTCCACAACCGCAGCTATGGAACGGCCGGAAAGGAAATTAGAGACAAATGCACAGATGGAGGGATAGAAACCGAAGGAGGGTAGTTTAGAAATTAAAGATTTATGCCAGACTCTATCGAAGGCTTTCGATATGTCTAGTGCAATAGAAAGTCTCACCGAAGTCCCGAAAGGAGGATGACCAAGAGTTAGTAAGATATGAAAGAAGATCACCAGTAGAGCGACCCTTAAGGAAGCCATACTGGCGATCTGAGAGCAGATTATGAGAAGAGAAATGCTTAAGAAATTTGGAAGCAAGAATAGTTTCAAAAACTTTAGAAAGACAAGAGATAAGAGCAATTGGACGATAGTTGGAGGGTTGAGAGCGGTCACCCTTCTTTGGGACAGGTTGAATGTGAGCAAACTTCCAGCATGAAGGGAAGACGTTAGAGGATAGACAGAGACGAAAGAGTTTGCCTAGGCAGGGAGTCAGCACGGAAGCACAGTTTTTGAGAACAACAGGAGGAACACCGTCCGGACCGTACGACTTATTAGTGTGAAGCCCAGAGAGGGTAGAAAGTACATCTTTAGAAGAGATTAGGATATTAGGCATAAGTAAGAGAGAGAGGAGGGCGGAAAGGGAGGAATAGCACCGTTTAGCTTACTGTTTTAAGACTTTTACCCCCATCCAGGTGTCAATATTTTCCTGGCGAGCGGTAGCGAGCCAGCATATATATTTTTATGTTTTGACAGCAAGCTAAATTTGTACATTTTTCGATAGAAAAATTTCTCCGGCAAAGCCGGATTTCTCCATACAATGCTGGCTCGCTATCGCTCGCCAGGAAGAAATCGGCACCTGGACGGGAATAAACGTCTTAAAACAGTTGGCTGAATGGGGCCGAATGGATACAAGCCAGGGAAAGAGAGAAAGGGAGAGAACGAGAAAAAAAAGCAGGTGACCCCCCTTAACCTATCTTTGCCAATTATGTTAATCGCGATGGTAATCTTCCTCCCATTTACTAACCTGATGATAAATACAAAATAAGATGAACTATCCTCACTACTTATACTAACTTCCTGCTTATATATCTTTGTCCTATGAATATTTAACCCGTTCAGTACTGGGGACGTCCATTTCATCACATTGTGGCCACTATTAGATGGTTCTATTCAGCTTAGGAAGGACCTCTAGCAATAATAACGCTTCAAACGATCTCAATTAACCATTTTAGCTACCACAGATCCTTTCTAAGCTGCATAATAGCGTTTAATTATAGTTAGAATATAATATAACACACGCCGCTGGTACTCAAAGGGTTAAGTGTTCATTTGTCATATTTAAACATGAATTAAGTTATGCAATTATGACGATAAATTATTTTCAGTGCTTTTAATTATATTATGATAATGTCTGGTCAGTTTTATATTCCTTCACAACTTTTAGGACCTTTAATGAAAATTCAGAAAATAAAAACGAGGCATAATTTGATGGCATAAATTATCCTGTTGAATAATCCATCATACGCCATCGTCATTATCTGCTCCAGGTAGTTACGGGGACACTGGTTATTTTGGGGGGTCTATTTATTTATATATTAATATGTTTTTTGAGTTTCCTCGCTAGACCTTCAAGCTTAAAAAAACACTCCCTAGACAAGCTTTCAAGATATATTTGTACATTTTATGATGGAAAAATGTTCCGGCCAAATGCCGGTTTCTCTTAAAATTTCAGCCTCGCTATCGCTCGCCTGGAAAAAATCGACACCAAAATGGTACGAAAGGTCTTGATATTGATATAGAAATGGGATGAAAGGTTATAAAATCGACAAACTAATGGGCCGAACGTCTTAAAAGCTCAAAACTAATGGTGCTAAATATGAGGGAGAAGGGGGACCAGGAAAACGACTCTTCTCCCCTAAACCAAAGTCTGGAGGGAAGCAATTTTCCTAGACAATTATTAAAGGCTTAGCTCCTCCAGTTCAAGGCTACACTTATTTATATTGTGGCCAACATAAGACGAGTTTAAGTATTACCTACTGTATATAGAAGGGACTGGAGTTATGACGTTTTTCTTGACTTACAGAGTGCTGGCTTAATAATCCAATATAGTTTGTTTAATTTCATCTGACGGTAAATTGAATCCCTTAGCAGCTAAATTCTCGATACGTAATGGACAATTATGAAACCATTATGTCTCTGAATAATATTTAGACCAAGTTTATATAATTAGCACCATATTTCACTACTAAACCTTCAAAATAACTGAGAAATCTTGATGGGAACTTTGCAATTTACCTTCATTTGAAAAGAAACAGGGTAGGGTTGATAGCCTCTGAAGTCCTATTTTAACAAGCTTACATACCCTTCAAAGTTCAGCTGATTAATTTGATGTTAATCAAAATTAAAATAAATTGCCATAATTGTAATGAAGGGCTTAATTGTAATGACGCCTTTTTACCTTTTAATTCTAGCGAAAATTTGAAAATGTTATGCAATTTAAAAATTACCTATGCTATTAGGTGGTTATATTGAGATCTTATTTACCCATTTGAGTCTTAGTGGTAGATTATAAACTAAAGATAATCGTCTAATGATTACCAGAATATGATGTAAATTACGTAATAGTGGTGGAGGAGTTAAGGGGGGTGGCCTGTTTTTGTTCTGTCCTTTTCTATCTTTCTCTGGCTTGTATCCATTTGGCCCCATTCAGCCTACTGTTTTAAGACGTTTATCCCCATCCAGGTGTCAATTTCTTACTGGTGAGTGGTAGCGAGCCAGCATATTTTTTATTTTTGTTAGACAGCAGGCTAAATTTGTACATTTTTTGATAGAAAAATTTCTCCGGCGTAGCCGGATTTCTTCATATAATGCTGGCTCGCTATCGCTCGCCAGGAAGAAAACGACACCTAGATGGGGATAAACGTCTTAAAAGAGTTGGCTGAATGGGGCCGAATGGATACAAGCCAGAGAAAGAGAGAAAAGGACAGAAATAACAAAAAGCAGGTCACCCCCCTTAAAGGTTTAAATTAGGGGTCCGATGACCAAAATAATTATTCTGGTCTGTAATTGGATGTGAACGCAGAAACCTGCCGAAGACCGACTGGCCCTCTTTGACCCCTTATGTACCGGCGACATCATTTTACCTTTGTTCTGGCTCTATGTAGACGATTTTACCTTTGTTCTGGCTCTATGTAGACGATTTTATCCAGTTTAAAAAGGGCCTCCACCAATTAACAGGCTTCGAACTATTTCACTTAACCATTTTTAGTACCACAGATCCTTCTAAAACTGCACAAAATCATCTAAAAAAGCGTCACCGGACAGAAGGCGTAAATTCCATATATATATAGTGTGTGTGTGTGTGTGTAAGGAATCCCAGGTCCTATCATTCTCGGTCCACTGGCCTATTCTTTCATATGACAACTACTATATATTCCTTCAAACACTCCAGAGATCTCTCCACAAACTGGTACCGGTAGGTCTTGGAGAATCGCTGTAGATATTGGGACTCAAAACGATTACAGAGAAAAAATTATGGCTGAGGGAAAGGTTGTAGGGGAGATTTCTCTTTATTAACATACCTTTATTTATTTTATATTTTTGTATTTATAGTTTCCTCCCTAGATATTCATCAAGCTTAAACATTCCTCAAGCCCCCTGAGATAAATTTGTGCATTTTTCGGTAGAAATATACCCCGGCCAAGGCCGATTCCTCCTAAATTGAAGCCTCGCTATCGCTCTCCAGGACCAAAATCGTCGCCTAAATGGCACGAAAGGTCTTAAAATCGCCAAACAAGTGGGGCAAATGTATTAAAATTCCAAAACTAATGGGGCTAAGCATGAGGGAGAAGAGGGTCCTGAAAATCCCGCCCTTAACCCCTTATTAGCGGGGCCCAACTTAGGCGGTCTAGCGAACCAAGGACTATGTGGCGGGGCCCGATTTAACCCCTTATTAGCGGGGCCCGACTTAAGGCGGTCTAGAGAACCAAGGATTATGTGGCGGGGCCCGACTTAAGGCGGTGTGCAATTTTGAGCACATAATTAGCTCTGAGAGAGAGACGAGTGGTGGGAGGAGCGTAGGTTGACTGACCGTTTGGCACGGCTCCCGCGTCGCGACTAACCTCCCCTCCTCACACATCCACACCCACTACCTCGCTAGACAGGGAATTATGTAAGGAAATTACCATATTTTAGGGATTTTTCTTTCGTGTTGCACGATCGTTGCAAGAGAACCCGTGGTCGTAGAAGGATGGTTCTGGTGTCATTGGAAAGCTCAATTATCGCCCTTTCACGGATACATAATTGTATTACGCTCTGGCTCTTGTTTATGCATGAAAAGGAGCACGGAAAATAGGCTAGTTTAGGGTAAAACCACCCGCTTGGCAGGTAGTAGAAGTTACCGACCTAGCCGCTCGTGGAGTGTTAAGAGATTTATATTTGAGAGTAACTTGTTCACAAATATGTACTTTGGTGTTAGCAGAGGGATATATTTCTATCATTTGGGAAGAGTCAGCCGGAGAAGAGGTGTGGAAATGTACAGTCCATTTGTTGTAGCCCTTTTTTTTTGAGTTACAGGGGTTGGGAAGCTTCACCCTCATTAACAAAGTAACTCGCACGTCAGAAACACGGAGGAATAATCACAGTCAAGTGTTATTGTTTTTTCTGGTCCCCCTTCTCCCTCATGTTTAACCCCATTAGTTTTGAGATTTTAAGACGTTTTTTCGATTAACTTGACGATTTAAGACCTTTCACCCCATTTTTGTTTGTCAATATTAGGACCTTTTGTGCCATTTAAGTGCCAATTTTTTCCTGGCGACCGATTGTGAGCCTGTAAATATAAGAGGAACTGGCCTTCGGCCTGGACATTTTTCTACCGAAAGATGTACAAAAACCCGTCTTGCAACACAATCCCAACCCTGCTCTGTGCAACTCTTCAACCCAAGAGTGAAATGTTACTCTCAGACTTTCTTCTATTCAACAGCTGAGCTCTGGAACTCTCTCCCAGAATCAGTCTTTCCCTCCTATGACTTAAATTGCTTCGAACTCAGTGTGTTCAGGCATTTTGGCTCAAACGTCCCTTGATTTTGGCCCTGTCACTCTTTCAACTATGGGGGAGGCACTCGCACCAGGCAGTTCTGCCTTTTGTCTCCCTCACTCACATAGAAAAAGAAAACATTTAGGAAGGAACTATGAGTCAGATGATTAATTGAGATAGACTTTACCCCTTTAATTGAGATAGACTTTACCCCTTTAATTGAGATAGACTTTACCCCTTTAATTGAGATAGACTTTACCCCTTTAATTCGTAGACGGCCTTCCAAAAACTGAATAACATCGTCTAATAATAGCTCAGACTAAAATTTAAATGCGTAGTCCATTACTCAGAGGGCTAACTGAAATAAAACGACGAAATATTGCCTCCACTATCGCCTCTGGACTATCCTCTGTTGCTCCAGTGAATACAGATTTTTTGGTATTGATTGCCTCCATGCAAAGTTCCTGTAAAAAGAGAGCCATTTTAACTTTGTCGGAAAACTTGGACAGTAAGATCGCTTCATATGGAACTCCAGGACTATAAAACTTGCAGCTTTTCGTTCGTACCCAGATGTCGTATCTTATCGTTATTTATATATATATATATTTTTTGGTTTAAAGTAAAGGTTGTGTTAAGGGGGTAGTGCTTGGTTTTTGGTCTATGTATTTATTCATTTATATATTTTTGAGTGTCCTCGCTAGACGTCCATCAAACTTAAAATAGCACCCCTAGACCCCCTTTCAAGATAAATTTGCACATTTTTCGGTTGAAAAACATCCTGGCCGAAGGCTGGTTCCTTCAAAAGATTCAGATAGCGATATAGAGTGCCTCCAAAGGGATCTAGATACCTTACATGAATGGTCAGTAAATTGGCAGATGAAGTTTAACATTGACAAATGCAAGGTATTAAAGATAGGGAAGATGCATACAAATGTTAAATATAAACTAGCTAATTTAGAATTAGAAAATTCAGACTGTAAGAAAGATCTAGGTGTGTTTGTTAGCAATGATTTGAAGCCTAGAAAACAGTGTATAAGCGTTCGTAATAAGGCAAACAGGATTCTCGGGTTCATCTCTAGGAGTGTGAGTAACAGAACTGCTGATGTTATCTTAAAACTTTACTTGTCATTAGTGAGACCCCATATGGATTATGCTGTCCAATTTTGGTGTCCTTATTACAGAATGGACATAGATTCATTGGAGAGAGTACAGCGTAGAATGACAAAAATGATCCATAATATTAGAAATCTTTCGTATGAAGAAAGGTTGAAGAAATTAGGTTTACATTCGTTAGAGAGACGCAGAGTTAGAGGGGATATGATAGATGTGTTCAAGTGGGTTAGTGGGATTAACAAAGGGGACATGACAAATGTACTAAAGCTCAGTGATAGCGAAAGAACTCGTACCAATGGTTTCAAATTAGATAAATTTCGTTTCAGAAAAGATATAGGCAAATATTGGTTTGGTAACAGAGTTGTAGATGGGTGGAATGGACTACCAAGTGCTATAGTGGGGTCTAAAACGGTAGGGAGCTTTAAGATAAAATTGGATAAGCATATGGACGAGAAGGGTTGGGTGTGAAGGGGGATCAGCCGGGTTGGGCCAATCAGCACTCTGCATACCCCCATAATCCTGCGTTAATCTCTAACCGTTTTGGTAAGATGATCCTCAGGGTATTAGAGTGTTGAGCCTATAATTGGGCTTTGTAATTGAACTGGGGTTGTGTGGGACAGGGATCTGCCTTGCTTAGGCCAATCGGCTTTCTGCAGACTCCCATTTTCTTATGTTCTTATGTTCTAAAAATTACAGGCTCGCTATCGCTCGCCAGGAAAATTTCGACACCTAAATGGCACGAAAGGTACCGTATACAAATTGACAAAGAAATGGGACGGAAGGATTTAATTTCAACAAACTAATGGAACGAACGTCTTAAAATCTGAAAACTAATATGCTAAACTTAAGGGAGAAGAAGGTCCCGAAAAAGCGACTACCTCCCCCTTAACATATTAACATAATACACATCGTCGTTGTCATCTCAAATTGTCAGTCTTTCTGTATCCTTCACTCAATATCCAGGATCCCGAGACTGTCACGAAGGGAAGACAGGCTTTCACTGGAATGTAGGAGGTATATATATATATGTATATATATATATATACTGTATATATATACTGTATATATGTACATAACGCATACATTCCAGTAGCCTGTATCCCCCTCGTGACGGGCCGGGGATCCTGGATATTGAGTGAAGGATAAAGAAAGCCCCCCCCTCCCCCCATGTGCCAGCGCCGGGAGCCGCCACCACTACCTCTTGCTGTGTGCAGAGTGTTACATAGTGTCAACACCATCTGCTGGCTTACGGATCACACCGGATAGGCTGCCGTTCCCTTCCTTTTCACAGTGCAGGGATTCGCTTCAACCTGGCGAATGGGCTTTGTTTATATAGTAGATCACAGCGAATATACTTTATACTTTGATTTTCTGTGTCTGCCCGAAACTTGAAAGCGTGATAAAAACAATTTTCAACGTACGTTAGAATAAAAATTGCGGAACACACAGAGTTTGAAAAAGTTTAAATCATAGGTTAAGGGAAATACAGATTAATGGAGAGAGTTCCAAAGCGTGTTTGTTGAGTAGAAGAAAGACTGGGAAAAACGGTTTTGGACGGGAGTGAGTTGAAAGTCTGGTGCCCCCCACTCTCCGTAGGGGAGGAGGTATAGGCTACACTGAGAAAGCTCTGAAGAACACTGATTATTGTAATAGTGGTAGGCTACAAGTCTGAGAGAGATTCAGCATCGCGGCATGGTGAGAGATATTTTATGGAATTACTAAGCGGATGTAAGTTGATGAGACGGTGTTGACTCCACCCTTTCGAGAAGTGCGGTATGGGTAGAACCCCCCCCCCCCCTCCCCCCATACATGTGAACAATACTCGATACATGGGCGCACTGTGCCTATGTACAGAGCAAGAAGCTGTGCAGGGGTGAAGAACCCACAGATACGGTTTAACACACCCAACTTCTGGGAAGCTGTTATAGCAAGAGTGGTAATATGATCTATCCAAGAAAGGTCAGGAGAAAAAGATACACCAAGTCGTGTGGAAGAATGTGACTAGTAGATAGATGGACAAATTGGATCTTGGAAATATAGACAGTAACAAGATTTTCTAATCTACAATCGGAAATATTTGATAGATTAGGAAATATGTGCTTTGGCTTCATCACGTGAGTTTTGGAGTGATTGCATGGCGGTTCGTTGTGGAAAACTAGTTGAATAGTGAAAAGGAGAGTTATCAGCATAGGATTAGCTAGGACTGGAGGTACAGATGAGATCATTAATGAATGTTAGAAAGAGAACTGGAGACAGGACAGAACCCTGAGGAACACCGGAGTTGATCGGTTAGAGAAGTGAGCGATTGCCGTCCACAACTGCAGCAATGGAATGGCCAGAACATAAATTATAGACAAAGCAACAGATGGAGGGATAGAATATGAAGGAGGGTAGTTTAAAAATTAAGAGGTTTGTGCCAAAAACTATCGAAGCCTTTCGGTATGTCTAGCGTAATAGAAAAGGTCTCCTCGAAGTCCCAAAAGGAGGATGGTCAAGAATTAGTAAAATAAGAAAGATCACCCGTAGTGTGGCCCGTACGGAAACCATACTGGTGATCTGAAAGTAGATTAGGCTATGGGAAGACAAATGCATACAAACTGAGTAATAAAGATGGTGACATAACAGCTTACCTTCAGCTGAGAGAGAGAGAGAGAGAGAGAGAGAGAGAGATTTCGTAATTAAAGAACCAATAGTGTGATGTATTTCTTAAATACTAAAACCATAAAATAATATATATATATATATGTATATACAGTAGAGAGAGAGAGAGAGAGAGAGAATTAAAGAGCCAATAGTGTAATGTACGAGTTTATCTTAAATACTAAAACCATAAAATAATATATATACAGTAGAGAGAGAGAGAGAGATTTCGTAATTAAAGAACCGATAGTGTGATGTACGAGTTTATCTTAAATACTAAAACCGTAAAATAATATATATATATATATATACAGTAGAGAGAGAGAGAGAGAGAGAGAGAGATATTTCGTAATTAAAGAACCGATAGTGTGATGTACGAGTTTATCTTAAATACTAAAACCATAAAATAATATATATATACAGTAGAGAGAGAGATAGAGAGAGAGTGCTATATATTTTTTGCATTTTAAATGTTTCGCTATAGATAATTCCACGTTTCATCACTGGAATTTTAGCTGTAAGAACACCATACAGTATAATGTAAAGTTTAGAAAAAAAAAAAAAAAAAAAAAAAAAAGAGAGAGTATTATTAACAACCTTTGAGCCCTCCTGTAGCAGACGGGCTCTGCTCCGGTCTATATATATAGAGGGAGACCCAGCCTCAGTTAATTATCTTGGCTTAACTTTTCTATTGTGGCGTAATTGAGTGTACATCAGCTGGAGGAACGGGAGGAGGTGGAGGTGGTGGTGGAAGGGGAGGTGGTGGAGGCAGATGATGGGGAGGAAGAGGTAATGGTGATGGTGAAAAGGGAGGAAGAGAGGAAGGTGGAGAAGGAGGTGGTGGTTGTGGGGTGGTGGATGATGAGAAGGATGAAGGGGAGGAGGTGGAGAAGGTGGTGGTAGAGGTGCAGAAGGAGGAAGAGGTGCACAAGGGGGAAGGGGTAGTGGTGGGGTGGAGTAGGAGGAAGGGAGGGTTAATAAGGAGGAGGAAGTGGTGGTGGTGGAGGAAGAGGGGGAGGATAAGGAAGGGAGGGTGGACACAGAGGAGGTAGTGGTGGTGGAGAAGGAGGAGGTGGAGGTGGGAGAGAAGGAGGACACAGAGGAGGTAGTGGTGGAGGAGGAGGAGGCACAGAGGAGGAGGTTGTGGTGGTGGTGGTGAAGGAGCAGCAAGAGGAGTTCAATGAAATCCAAGTAACTCATATTTTTTCACCAACCAACTTTACTTCTGTTGATCCTTGTGAGTCGGCTTGTAACTAATATACCTAGTCTATGTGAACACAAGTAAGGGTAACATACTTTGAAGGGAAGTTATTAATTTATAAACGCATGCTAATATGAGGTTAAGAGCGAGATAGTTATCTACGTGATTTTCAAAGGTTTAGAAAGTACAACATTCAAATATATTACTAGCTAATCCATTCTATAAGTTAACCGCTCGATTGATTCAAAAGTGTTTTGCCTCATGGGAACGAAAAAGCTCCCCTATGAGGAGGTGGAGGAGGAGGGATATCGAAACGAAGATAATAGGAGTAAAGTGCGTAGGGAAAGAGGAAGAGGAGAGGGGGGGGGGGGGTTGGAGTAGGAGGAGGCTGGGGGAGGAGGATAATGGGGTTTGGTAGTGGGGGACGCTGGGGAAGTAGAGGAAGAAGGGGAGAGAGGGTGGTGCAAGAGGAGGAGGTGGGGGTTAGGAGTTGGGGGAGTAGAGGGGGAAGAGTAGGAGAGGGTGTAGGAAGAGGAGGGAGGTTAGGAGTAGGGGAAGGCTGGAGGATTAGAGGAGGAAGGGGAAGGAGAGGGTGGAGAGAACAGAAGGAGGCTGGAGAAGGGGAGGAGAGGGTGGTGGAAGAGGAGGAGGAGGTGGGGTGTGCTGGTGAATACTTATAATTTACTGAGTTCATCTTACCTATACTATTCAGCTTGTGTAAAGATAGCTATATATACTGTAGATACTTATGTAGATATATGATTGTAGATGGATGGTAATCTGTAGATGATCATGAATAGATATGGTTATTATGTTGGTTATATAGACGGCTATGTATATTATATGGTTTTATATAGATGTAACTGCCATGATTTGTGACGTTTTGTATTACAAATCATGGCAGTCACATCTACTTCATAGAGAAGTTACGTTGCAAAGAAGAACACTACAGAATGTGAGGAATAACTTTGAAAAAGCTTAAAGATCTTTTTAAAAACTCGGTCATTTTTTTTTTTTTTTTTCCTATATTCCAACTACTCCCTCTCGGGCATAGGCTGATAGCCTGTACATTCCACCGCTCAACACGGTGAAGCCCGTGAGGTCTTGTTCCAGTCTGGGGAGTGAGACATGCGAAGCATCCATCATGGCTCGAAGCAGCTCCATCTCTGAAGCGGCTGGTTGCCTCGCTCAAGCGCTTCACCGTCTCACCCTCCAGACTCAGACCCTCACTCTCAGAACGCCACCTATTGAACAGTGAACTCACTAGGCATTGTACCCCTGTAACATATTTTGAATTTGGGAATATTCATACAGTGTTATTTAATCAGGGAACAATGAGGGTATTTTTTTGGCATTTCGGTGGGCTTTGTGGTAATGCACTGATACTAGGTACAGCACAAATTCAATCCCAATAATATCTTCCCATTGACATATCGGGATTTGAACCCGGGTCCATTGGATTACCAATCCAGTGGCATGACCACTCCACCACACCTCCCCTATTTACTATCCCCTATAATCAAGTTTACTTGATTATTGGTTTTATATAGGCTAGTTATGTATGGATGGCTATATTAGGTGGTTATGCATGGGTATACAGTATTTAGAAAGTTTTATGTAAGTGTTCGACTCCCTTAAGAAGAGGTCTGTGCATATTTTCCTAAAGTGTTGAGTTTTGGTTTTATTGTTTCCGGAACCATTAACTCACTACTCCTCCTAAACGGCTGCCTCCAGGACATTGGACATTAAATGGCCCCTCTATGATACATCGACTTTTCACTTTCCGCCGTGTTCGGCACGGCGCTGTGCATTGCAGAGAGTGTAACGTTGTGCAGACGACTTTTGTCGTTAATGACACGGCATTACCACGAGCCGTCCCTGCCCGTCAGCGCATTAAATGCAATTAAATGCAGCGCCATGTCGAATTGAATTGGCCGTCACCACGGCGGCCATATTCGGAACTTTGCCGTGGTCAATGTGTATAAAAGCTTAAATAAACACCCACGGTTATTTACGGTCACGGCGCCGTGCCGTACACGACGGACGGCCGTGAAGTAATAGTAAGCAAAATATGACCGTAATATTGGTGATATATAATATCACCTTAAATAATTATTGGATTAAATCCTCCTCTGACCATACGAATGGCAGATATAAACGTGTTTTGATGAGCGTTTGTCCGTCAGTTAAGAATATAAATACTCTCTAGATCCGTGTATCCAGTCATGGCTTTCTGACACACACATACCGGTACATGCACTCATTAACTCACGAACGTTCATAAACCCTTCACATTTTATTATTATGCAAATCTATCTATCTATTTACCTATCTATCCATGTATATCTATCTATATACATCTATCTATATCTATCTATATCTATCTATATCTATCTATCTATATATCAATCTACCTATCTACCGTATTTACTATCTCTCTCTCTCTCTCTCTATATATATATATATATATATATATATATATATATATATATATATATATATATATATATATATTTATATATATATATATATATATATATATATATACTGTATGTATATGGATCCCCCCCCCCCCCCACACACACAAATATGCCCCTCCATTCTCAGTTTCATTAAAAGGGCCCCTCGCTCCGGACGTGTTGGCCTTTTGTACCATCCCCCCCCCCCCCCCCCCCCCCTCCCATAAGACTAATATAGAAGAGAGAGACTGGTATTGTCCCCTTGATTACTTCTCTCTCTCTTTGACGCTACAGGCCCAGTCTTATAAAGCCAGATTACGATTAGTTTATTTAGTTATGTACTCTTTGTATTTAATTATGTATCTTATTTATTTTATTGTTCTTACTGTTTCTACTTTTATTTTATTATTTAATTTGTCTTACTATTTCTACGTTTATTTTATTTATCTTATTTATTTCATTTTTCTCACTATTTCTACTTTTATTTTATTTATCATATTTATTTCATTTTTCTTACCTTTTCTATTATTGTATTTTATGATTACCATTATTATTACTATTATTATTATTATTATTATTTTTTTTTTTTCTTTTTTTTTTAGTTTCCTTTCTAGACCTCCATGAAGCTAAAACAAAAAACAAAATACCCAGATGACCCCCCTTCGAGATAAATGTGTGCCTTTTTTGTGCCCCCTCCCATAAGAATAGTATATAAGAGAGACCCCCGTATTGTTCCTTACCAGCCTACGACCCTTGATTACATCTTCTTCTTACTCTTTGACTCTATAGGGCCAGAATTAAGGCCACATTATTTTGTATGCATTCATTTAGTATTTATTCATATATATTTATATATTTAATTTTATTTGTTTTATATTCTTTTATCTTTATTTGTTATTATATTTTCCTCCCTAGACCTCCACCAAGCTTAAAAAAATACCCACAAGACCCCCTTCGAGATGAATTTGTATTTTTGTTGGTAGAATAATGCGCTGGCCAAAGGCCAATTCCTCAAAAAATTGCCGGCTTGCTATCGCTCGCCAATTTGGCGATTTCAAGCTTTTCGTACCATTTTTCCTGGCGAGTGATGCAGAGTTAGCAATTTAGGAGGCATCGGCCTTTGGCCGGGGCATATTTCTATTAAAGATTACACAAATTTACCTCGAAAGGAGTTTGGGGTAGTTTTTTTAAAGCTTGATGGAGGTTTTGGGAGGAAAGTAAACAAAATCAAATTAGTAATAGGCCTAATAATAATAATAATAATAATAATAATAATAATAATAAAAACAAAAATAATCGATATACTGCACTGTACAGTATATTAACAACAATAATTGTCCCCTTAAGAGTGAGTGAACGTACTGACCAGGATATAGCACAGTCGCTCAACAAAGATCACGCACCACTTCCAATCCTCACATGCAAATATAGACAACTCGGTCAACTTAGGGGTGTAATGTACTTGTTAAATTGTATTATATTATTGTATGTTTTTAGTATTTAAGATAAACTCGTACATCACATTAATGTCTCTCTCTCTCTCTCTCTCTCTCTCTCTCTCTCTCTCTCTCTCTCTCTCTCTCTCTCTCTCTCTCTCTCTCTCTCTCTCTCTCTCTCTTTCTCTTTCTCTTTCTCTTTCTCTCTCTCTCTCTCTCTCTCTTTTTTTTTTTTTTCCTAAACTTTACATTATACTGTATGGTGTTGTTACAGCTAAAATTCCAGTGATGAAACGTGGAATAATCTATAGCGAAACATTTAAAATGCAAAAAATATATAGCACTCTCTCTCTCTACTGTATATATATATATATATATATATATATTATTTTATGGTTTTAGTATTTAAGATAAACTCGTACATCACACTATCGGTTCTTTAATTACGAAATCTCTCTCTCTCTCTCGCTCTCTCTCTCTCTCTCTCTCTCTCTCCTGTATATATATACATGATAGAGGGCAGAGGTGAAGGAGAGGTTATAGGATGGTGTAAGGCGAGAGTTTGTTGGGCCATAACCACTTTACCCCAGAGACACCCCACCACCTCAACTCTCTCACCCTACTCTTCACTTTAGTTCAGCACCACTTGTTTGATATTGATTATTTTGACTCTTCTTCCATTGCTATTATAACCTTTGATATTTTTTTGTTTTATTTAGGTATGTATTTTTTTTTCTACTTTGTATTGGTATTATCGCCTTTGAAATTTAGTTGTTCTATTTTGTTATTTTTTTGTTTTACTCTACTTACATTGGTAGTATAGGCTTTGAAATGACCACTTGCTAGTTTAAGGTTATAAGGAAGTTGAAGCCGTAGACATCGACATTGAACAGAATTACTAGCTAAAATACAGCTGTAGCGCAAGTTTTACACAAATATCAAATCAAATTAAACACACTTTTTCTCCATCAGCAGCTTAACTAATTATTGCATTTCTCTTTATTATTCTGTTTATGCCAAAAAGAGTTAAAGGCTGCATGCTATTATACATCATTAAGGGAGCCCACCTCGGTTTTTTTCTCTTGCTCTCCCTCTCTCTTTAGCTTGTATATATTCGGCCCCATTCAGCCTACTGTATTAAGACGTTTACCCCCATCCAGGTGTCAATATTTTCCTGGCTAGCGGTAGCGAGCCAGCGTATTTATATTTTTGTTTTGACAGCAAGCTAAATTTGTACATTTTTCGATAGAAAAATGTCTCCGGCGAAGCCGGATATCTCCGTATAATGCTGGCTTACTATCGCTCGCCAGGAAGAAATCGACACCTAGATGGGGATAAACGTCTTAAAACAGTTGGCTGAATGGGGCCGAATGGATACAAGCCAGGGAAAGAGAGAAAAGGAGAGAAAGATAACAAAAACCGGTGACCACCCCTTATGAAAAGATTTGGTTCAGTTCAGAATAGCTTCAAAACCTGAGGCCACGATTATCCCTAAACAATGACAACGTAAATCAAAACTGACAATGAGAAAATTTCGCTGTACAGTATTTTCAGAATGCTATATTGTAGTTTTTTTTTGGTTGCCCATATATTTTAGGTAGATAATTTGGTGTAATTTGCTAATACTTGTATGTAACACTACTCCCAAGGATTGCACACACACAGCGGATAATTGGTAATAATAGTAAGAATAGATATAATAATAATAAGAATAGATAATACGAAGAATAGATTTCGGCCCCCCCCCAAAAAAAAAAATGGGGATTAGGCCTGAGTATGTAAACATATATAGGTATAATACATTTTGGTATATTGTTCACTTGAAGCTCCGAGGCTGAAAATCCATGTATAATACAATGCATATTCTACCTTACTGGGCGACCAAGATTGTACCTGAATGTCCATCATAGTACAGTCGGATGTCATAGTTTTCACCCCACTGATCAGAATGTGTGGATTACCTTTGTTTTTCTTCATGTAATTATTATTATTTTTTTTTGGGTCTTATGTGAGTATAGGGAGACTCAAAGGAAACTAGCCTATCTGTTTTTTATATTATTATTATTCATGTAATTATAACTATCTGTTTTTTATTTATTATTATTATTCATGTAATTATAACTATCTGTTCTTATTTATTATTATTATTCATGTAATTATAACTATCTGTTTTTTTATTTATTATTAGTATTCATGGAATTATAACTATCTGTTTTTATTTATTATTAGTATTCATGTAATTATAACTGTGTTTTTATTTATTATTATTATTCATGTAATTATAACTATCTGTTTTTATTTATTATTATTATTCATGGAATTATAACTATCTATTTTTTATTTATTTATTTATTATTATTATTTTTGTTTTTCGTTATAAAATGTGCTTTTCAATAAACAGTATACAATATATGGTTGTGTAGGTGTTGCATAGAACATTATATTCACATTCGTTTCCAGAGATAACTTCCGTAATTCGAAATAGGTTCAGTTCACGTTTTTTTTTATGAGTGGACTATAGACAACGGTATCCCAGTGTACAGTTGGCCACATAAGTCGTGTCGCCGCTGTCATTACCTTTTGCTCGCTGTGTGCTGTATTAATGTCTGTCAGATGTTGAATAGGGTGTGTACAGATATATTTGTTCTGTTATGTCTCACTCGAAACTATGAATTAAACCTTAGATACTGCTGATACCAATTATTGATCGAAATATACTTGGTGCCGCTACATCACTTATTTGGCCGACTGTACATACACTGGGATGGTGGACGAAACACGGTGATGGGCACCTAGCTAGAGAGGGACCAAGCTACAAATATTTGTTATCGGGAAATTTGATATCGGGATTTTTTATACCGGGATGACCGATAACCTTTATTGGATTCTGGGAGACTTAAGGGGATGTTTCTAGTTTCCTCCCTAGACCTCCATCAAGCTTAAAAGAGTACCCCCAAGACTCCCCTTCGAGATAAATTTATACAGTACATTGTTCGGTAGAAAAATGTCCCACCGAAGGCCTGTTCCTTGCTTGCCATCGCTCGCCAAGAAAAAATCGAAACCTACGTGCCACGAAAGTCTTAAAATTGACAAAATTGAGGCGAAAGGGCTATAGGGGAGGTGTGGTGGAGTGGTCATGCCACTGGATTGGTAATCCAATGGACCCGGGTTCAAATCCCGATATGTCAATGGGAAGATATTATTGGGATTGAATTTGTGCTGTACCTAGCTAGTATCAGTGCATTACCACAAAGCCCACCGAAATGCCAAAAAAATACCCTCATTGTTCCCTGATTAAATAACACTGTATGAATATTCCCATATTCAAAATATGTTACAGGGGGACAATGCCTAGTGAGTTCACTGTTCAATAGGTGGCGTTCTGAGAGTGAGGGTCTGAGTCTGGAGGGTTAGACGGTGAAGCACTTGAGCGAAGCAACCAGCCGCTTCAGAGATGGAGCTGCTTCGAGCCATGATGGATGCTTTACATGTCTCACTCCCCAGACTGGAACAAGACCTCACGGGCTTCACCGTGTTGAGCGGTGGAATGTACAGGCTCTCAGCCTATGCCCGAGAGGGAGTAGTTGGAATATAGAAACAAAAAAAAAATAAAAAAAATCGCCAAATAAATGGGGCGAACTCTTAAAACATCAAACCTCTTTGGGCCAAGCATAAGGAAGAAGGGGGTTCAGAAAACACCCCTTTAGTGAAAATCTCCCATTAACTCGGGTTACTAATCATGGGCGAGTAGACTGGCACCTTACACCACTGGACCACCCCGATCCTTATATGCTCTACTGTCTGCGTGTTTCTATGTCTCTGCCCATTACCTTTGGATACCTTTGGATGTGTTCGCCGCTCTTCTAGCCCTTCTAGCCCTGTACCAGCGACGTGTGTTATATTTTATTCTCGCTATATTTAGACAATTTTATGAAGCTTAGGAAAGATCTGGGGTAGTAAAAAGGATTGAGGGAGGTTCTTCGAAGCCTGTTAATTGCTAGAGGTCCTTCCTAAGCTGAATACAATCGTCCAATAGTTGCCAGAATATGATGAAAAGGACATCCCTGGTACTGAGTGGGTTAAGTAACACCCCGTTCTTAACATTAATCATCCATTACAAACCCCAGTGTACTTGAATAAGCTAATCAAAGCATATGGTCCTCCTGGGATTAGAACTCGGGACACCACACTCAGAACATAAGCATCTAAACCATAACACCACCACCAACAGTTATATCACTGATGTTTCTAAATATTTTATCTCTTTATTTATCTATAGTTATAATATGCGTATCTAATTTGTCTATCCCTATAGCTCTAACTTTAACCTCTCTCTCTCTCTCTCTCTCTCTCTCTCTCTCTCTCTCTCTCTCTTATATATATATATAATATATATATATATATTATATATCTTAATAGAGAGAGAGAGAGAGAGAGATATATATATATATATATATGTATATATCAAACTACAGCGTATATCAAGGAGCGGTCGGGCTGTGAAAGACGAGAGCCATAACCATTTTCCCCAGACACCCTCCTTCACTTTACTTTAACACCTCCTACTTTATTTCCCTTACTTCTCAGGGGTTATCTTGGTATTTACTTTTACACCTACTTTATTTACCTTACTTCTCAGGATTTATCTTGGTGTTTACTTTAATTTTAACACGTGCTACTTTATTTCCCTTACTTCTCGGTGTTTATTTTGGTATTTACTTTAACATCTACTTCATTTCCCTTATTTCTTGGGGTTTATCTTGGTATTTACTTTAATAACACCTGCTTTTTTGTCCTTACTTCTTTAACATCGCCTACTTTATTTACCTTACTTCCTTTTCCAACTCCCTCCTTCAACCCTCTATTCCTCAATCCCATTTTTCGACTTGTGGGTTGTTACGTTATTGTGTTTAAGGGGGGTCACCGTTTTTTTTTTATCTTTCTCCCCTTTTCTCTCTTTCCCTGTCTTTATATTTATACATCTTTTTATTTCGCAATCCATCAATCCAGTTGTATCAGAGCACTTAACCCCTTCCGTACCGGCCACGTCTTTTTAATTTGATTGCAGCTACATTTAGACGATTTTGTGAAGCTTAGGAAGGATATATGGTAGCTATAAGGATTATTTGAGATATTCAGTAGCCTTTTAACCCCTTCAGACTCATATGGCGCAGAGGTTGCCAGATTAGCAATAAGAAATAGAGTTCTCTCACTTATAATTACCTCTCCAAAATAGAGTTCTCTCACTCTTATAATTACCTCTCCAAAATTAGTTGTTTTCTGCCCACAGCTAACTCAAAGACAACTGCAGAGGTTGAAGTAACTAAAATAAAGGTTTCTAAATACCCCTAATGGTAACAAAGGCTTTAAAGTATCCCCAATAGGCTCAAAATCGCGTCATATGTCGGAGAGGGTTAATAGTTGCCAGAATAAAACCAAAAGGACGTCACCGGTACGGAAGGGGTTTAAGGGGTGGGTGGGCCGGTTTTCTGGACCACTTTCTCCCTCATGTTTAACCCCATTAATTTTCAGATGTTAAGATGTTTGCCCCATTAGTTAGTCGATTTTAAGACCTTTCGCCCCATTTCGTCGTCAATATTTAGATCTTTCGTGCTATTTAGGTGTCGATTTTTTTCCCTGGCGAACGATAGTGAGCCTGTTATGTTGGAAGGGCCGGGACATTTTTCTACCGAAAAATGTACAAATTAAACTAGAAGGGGGATCTAATGGACTTTTTTGTTTTTTAATTTGATAAAGGTCTAAGAAAAATAACTACTACATGCAAAAAATCGTCCAAAAAGTGAACCATCCAAGGCGCCATATTGTTTCCGACTCCCGGGCCCCTTACGCCGCCACTCTCTATATAAAGGCACTCTAGGTAGGGACGTTGGTGCCGGGAGGGATTTATGGGGATAATGGATTGACGAATGGAGGATTGAAGGAGGGAGTTGGGAAAGGATAGGAGGACGGGGGTAAAGTAGAGGGGGTAGCACTCGCTTTTTCTGGACCCCCTTCTCCCTCATGTTTAGCATATTAGTTTTGAGGTTTTAAGACGTTCGTTCCGTTAGTTTGGCGATTTTGAGACATTTCGCCTCATTTTTGTCAATATTAAGACCTTTTGTGTCCTTTAGGTGTCGATTTTTTCCTGGCGAGCTAAAGTGAGTCTCTAATTTTAGAAAGAAGGAAATTTTTCTACCGATAAATGTACAAATTTATCTTGAAAGGAGGTTTAGGGGGTGTTTTTCTAAGCTTGATCGAGGTCTAGCTAGAAAACTATAAAATATATAAATAAATAAATATATATAGCCCAAAAACCAAGCACTACCCCCAGGTTTATTGACCACTTTATCCCTCATGTTTAGCCCCATTAGTTTTCAGATGTTAAGATGTTTGCCCCATTAGTAAGTCGATTTAGACCTTTCGCCCCATTTCTTCGTCAATATTTAGACCATTCGTGCTATTTAGCTGTCGATTATTTCCCTGGCGAAGGATAGTGAGCCTGTAATGTTGGAAGAACCGGCCTTTGGCCGGAAATTTTTTCTACCGAAAAATGTACAAATTAATCTAGAAGGGGGATCTAATGGATGTTTTTATTAAATTTGACAGAGGTCTAGGGAGGAAACTAGAAAAATAATGAATACATGCAAAAATCGGCCAAAAAGTGAACCATCCCCCTTTAATACACTCCATGATAGCGGCTACCTCATAAACCTCCCGGAGCGGCAATCAAGGGAAGTGGTCGGCGATAACCTACGCTACTTAACCCTTGACCTCCAGATGGAAAATGACACAGTTAATAGACACTGGAGAGGCTGTTTTCTGGACCTCCTCTTTCTCGTTCATGTTTAGCTCCGTTGGTTTGGTATTTTGAGACGTTCGGCCCACTTCTACTATGGTTCTCTCTCTCTCGCGCTCTCTCTCTCTCTCTCTCTCTCTCTCTCTCTCTCTCTCTCTCTCTCTCTCTCTCTCTCTCTCTCTCTCTCTCTCTCTCTCTCTCTCTCTCTCTCGCTCTCTCTCTCTCTCTCTCTCTCTCTCTCTCTCTCTCTCTCTCTGTATATATATATATATATACCTGTATATATATATATATATATATATATATATATATATATATATATATATATATATTATAGCCTTCCAATTTCACATATCACCTAACACTTTCATATTCTGACTAACAATAGAAATATACAATCAGCTTTGGAAACACGTCTAAAACTATCGCGTGTAACTCCTCCAGTTCGATGATACCTTGATTTAAATTGTTCATGTTTTGTTATATTAATTTATGTATTTATAATTTATTTATTTATTTATGCAAGAATGTTTTGGTCTGGCTAACATCCACTGGATACCATCTTAGTAAGCCCAGGAAAGTATTATTATTTTTTTTTAACCCGAGGTGCAGTCAAAGGGTTAAACAATCTATCATCACTTACATACATACATACATACATAACATTTTAAGACTGAGTGTTCCACACATACGTGCAGTTTCAGTCTCTTGTCCTAATGGCGGCGTTCCAGGCAACCCTGTTAAGGGCTGCTTCACTTGTCAAGTTCTTGGATTTGAGATCGGCACGAATAGTCCGATCCCAGGTCATCCTCGGTCCACCCCTTGGACAATCCCCTCCACAATCACAGACCTGCATTTTTTCACCCAATTTTGTTCATCCATTCTCTCCACATGTCCATACCATCCCAGTCTACTTGTACGCATCACCTCGCTAATACTCTTCATACCTAAACGTCTCCGCAGCTCAACATTTGTTATTCTATCCTGTAGCCTGGCCCCACACATCCCTCTCACCATTCTCATCTCTTTATTTGCCCATTCTATATCCACCCAATTGTTAAGTCCTTTCTTAAGCTCTTATTTGTCTCGCATCACTTCTTTCTATATCTATTTACATATTTTGTTTTCAATGCTAAGCTAACTTATTCAAAATGTATGGCCAGGATTTATGTCTTTTAGAGTGTACGGTCACGCTAATAAGTCATGTTC
The DNA here is from genome assembly GCA_032716605.1 of Paralithodes platypus. Taxonomy (NCBI): domain Eukaryota; kingdom Metazoa; phylum Arthropoda; class Malacostraca; order Decapoda; family Lithodidae; genus Paralithodes; species Paralithodes platypus. Next base: position 7,453,365 of record CM064495.1, read on the forward strand.
CAGCTGTCATTACGTTTGGCTCGCTCTGTGCTGTATTAATGGCTTTCAGATGTTGAATAGGTCGGGTAAGTGGAGGAACATGTTTGTATATTTCACTGGATATGAAGAAACGAAGCTTAGATAGTGCTGATACCAATTATTGATCGAAATATACTTGGTGCCGCGACATGACTTATCAGCCCGACTGTACAATTGGCCACATAAGTTCTGTTTATCCCCGTGAGCTTATACATGGAAATATAATGCACATGATTGAATTAAGAGTGTAGTTTGTTATGCAGTGGTTAAGTTATCTGATTATTGAACAGATAATCAAAAAAACAAGCACTCGCAATTCATGCATGCTAATTTTACTTTCATACATATGATCACGACGAGGAACAGAAATTATGTGGGCAACTGTACGGTCGCGCTAATAAGTCATGTCCCAGCTGTCATTATGTTTGGCTCCTTCTGTGCTGTATTAATGTCTGTCAGATGTTGAATAGGTTAGGTTAGTGTAGGAACATGGTTGTATATCACACTCAAAAAGAAGAAATCAGGTGTAAATATTGCTGATACCAATTATTGATCAACACATAATTGGTGCCCAGACATCACTTATCAGGCCGATTGTACCTCATCTCTCTGTTGATAAATAACCATAGCATCGTTACTTACCGTTGAATCAGCCATAGTTTGACCCCAGACCATTGATCTCTCCTCTGTGCTGCCATACTGCTGGTGCTTCTCTCTCACCAGTGAATCTGTTGCATGCCAAATAGTTCCCCAAGCGCCCGAAGCTCTCCTGGCATGTAACTCGATCCATTGTCCACATTCTCTGGCATACACTCTATCACACACTCATACGATTGATACGTTGTGTATTATATATATATATATGTTTCTGAGATATTAGAAACATTTAGTGGCTCACGTGTATTTGGGATATATATATATATATATATATATATATATATATATATATATATATATATATATATATATATATACATACACCCAGAGAAAGAGAGAGAGACTGACAGACAGAGAGAGAGAGGGGGGGGGAGATAGATATATAGATAGATAGATAGATATATAAGTATATACAGTATATATGCAGTATATATACTGTATATATATATATATATATATATATATATATATATATATAGAGAGAGAGAGAGAGAGAGAGAGAGAGAGAGAGAGAGAGAGAGAGAGAGAGAGAGAGAGAGAGAGGATGGAGGGAATGGGATTTTTTTTTTAAACTAAGTACAGGAAGTTGCATTATTAAAAGTACAATACATTTCCGTCAGCAATAAGTTTATCACAGCCAGGCACATCCTCAAGATAAAAACAAAACAAAAACAAATTCACCTGAAAAAGGGTTGCCCGGAGACGATCATCATTCCCCGCCTCCAAGCTTAAGGAGGGTCACCGGCTTTTGTTTATCTTTCTCTCCTTTTCTCTCTTTCCCTGGCTTGTATCCATTCGGCCCCATTCAGCCAACTGTTTGAAAACGTTTGTCCCCATCCAGGTATCGATTTCTTCCTGGGGAGCGATAGCGAGCCAGCATTGTATGAAGAAATTCGGCTTCTCCGGAGACATGTTTCTATCGAAAATTTTACAAATTTAGCTTGATGTCAAAACAAAAATATATACATGCTGGCTCGCTACCGCTCGCCAGGAAAATATTGACACCTGGATGGGGGTAAACGTCTTAAAACAGTAGGCTGAATGGGGCCGAATAGATGCAAGCCAAAGAGAGAGGGAGAGAAAGAGAAAAAAAAGGCGAGGTGGGCTCCCTTATAAAAACGCCCCCTAGACTCCCTGTCAAGATAAATTTTTACATTTTTCGGTAGAAAAATGTTCTTGCCGGAGGCCGGTTCCTTTTAAAATTACAGGTTCGCTATCGTTCGCCAGGAAAAGATCGACACTTAAATGGCACGAAAGATCTTAATAATGCTAAAGGTCTTACAATCGCCAAACTAACGGAACGAAACGTCTTAAAATCTCAAAACTAATAATAATATAAACATGAGGGGGAAGGGGGTCCAGAATAAGCGCCTACCTTCCCCTTTAAGAGTCAACAACGCCTTCATTTCCCAGCCCTTCAAAGGCAGCTGCTGGCAAACACACGACATTTTCCCCCAGTCTCGAAAAAAAAGGTGGATGAACTAAGTGATTGTCTCGGGGGTCTGAATGTAAATGACTCGGTGATGTGGAGGAGCCCAGGGTAGGAGAGGAGTTTTTATCACCGTAGAGGGAGGGAGAAGAAGAAGAGAAGTAGTGGAGGAGGAGGTCAAGCTATGGAGATTGTCAGCTCATTTAAGTATTTTTGGGCAGTGTGCTGAGTAAAGATGGATGAGGAAGTGCGGGAGAGGGTGCAACAGGGGAAAAAGGCTGTAGGAACGCTCAAAGCAGTAACAAGAAATAGGGTGATCAGCATGGACGTGAAGAAGTCCTTGCATGACAGTGTGGTAATCCCGACATTGACTTACGGAAGCGAACCATGGACGTTGGTGGAGAGACTCAGACCAAGAGTGAGAGGGGTGGAAATGAGTTACTTGAGAAGTGCGTGCGGAGTTACATGAAGGGATAGACAGACGAATGAGGAAGTAAGAGGGAGGTGTGGTGTGGAGGTAGATGTGCTGAAAAATGTGAAAAGGAACACTTTGAGATGCTTCTGCCATATGGAACGTATGGGAAGCGAAAGAATGATTAAGAAGGTATACGAGAGCGAGGTGGAAGGACAGAGAGGGAGAGGGGGGGGGGGGGGGGGGGTAGATTCGCTAGGGGTAGGAGTCTTTATCACCTCTGGCTAAGATACAGATCTACAGTCAAGCTCAAAAGTCATATTCTACTTTCACAACTACAAAGGCAATATAGGCTATGCTACACAACGAAACCAAGGAAACTTGTATCCTATCTATCTATCTATCTATTTATCTATCTATCTATCTATATATATACAAACTATTGTCATGTGTGTTAAGGATTTTTTAATTATTGCGTTGTCACTAGAGTGGTAACCAACGTTGAAAGAATAATGAAGGGAGAACATGACCTATTTGCGTGCCGGTACTTACAGTATTATGAATGTAAGTGAAATGCTGGGTGTGAAGGGAATTTAACCCTCTCGAAAATCCCCAGGCCTGGCGCGGTTTCGAACCATGGTTAGTAACCTCAATAGGTCTACCAACTTCGCGCACTAACCCACTGTACTACCACGGACGTACAATAGGAAAGTAAGTTTAGTTCTCCTTGAAGAACCATGTGATAGTCTTGTGATGATACACACACGTGGTGAGTTTCTTAAGACTTTCCACCAACGACTATTTTACACTTTCCCAGACGTCAACTCTGGTATAGTCTATTCGCTGTAAGTAGGCGAAAAATCATGATCTCTAACCTCTGTAACTAAAAATCGACCTGAGTAATTGAGCTAATATTTCTACCATTTGGGAAGAGTCAGTCAAGGAATAGTTGTGGAAATTTGCAGCCAATTTGCTCTAGCCCTTTTTGAGTTACAGAGGATGGAGGTCATGATTTCTCGCCTACTTACAGCGAATAGACTATAGTACTGTGGTTTGCGGGATCTTGCGGGTACAGGATATTACAGTAAGCTTGAGGAAATGAGTAACTAAAAGCTGTGATAGTTGCATACTGTAGCACTAGAGTGGAAGTGGTAGTTGGGTGTTTGTTTTATCACAGAAGAATATTATATCGGAAGAATACTCTCAAGAACAAACTGACCACTTGCAAGTTTCAGGTTGTGAGGAAGTTGGAGCTGTAAACATCGATATTAAACGTAACAATGCAATAATAATGTACGTTTCTTATGGATAAAAAGATTGTTGCATTATATATATTGTATATGCTGATAAATGCAATACAATCGTGTTTTAACTGATAATCCTGTTAAATATCGATGTCTACAGTTACAACTTCCATATAGCCTGAAACTTGCAAGTGGTCCGTTTGTTGTTGATAGTATTGCACAACCACCTCATAGAATCGCTGCCTGGGTAGGACTATCGGAAATCAGGTTATCTTTCCTTTGCTAGACGTGCAACACAGGGTCTTATACAGTTAGACAGGGATTGTGAGGCAACAAGGGAGACGACTCAGTACGGTAAGCTTTCTCCTGGGGCGCATAGGGGTACTTCAGGTTTAGTGATATCATATGAGGCAACTAAAATAGGCAGTTAATTACTGGTACCGTACTGAGCGGGCAATACAGCCTTTACTCGATTCTTATTATTTACCTAGCTTCTACTCAAAGTACAAAGGAACGGGGGAGTTACGTACGTTATAGTCGCCAGGGGAGAGCTTAACGAATTGTAGTCGATAACATGAACGAACAAAATTATCCTCTTGCACTGTCCAGGTCCTCATTGCATCTGCTGGATAGAGTCTTGAACATTTAGCGTTCTACACTCGTGGGCCGGCCACACTTTAGGCCGACATCTGCTTCCCACAGTTGCACAGTAGGGGTCCCGTCGTTCCCGAGTGGGTACGCCTGCTTGCTTCAGACTGTGCCCTCTCACAATGAGGGTTCGACTTGCTTGGGTAGACTTCTGCACCACGTGGTGCACGGAAGAATCTTCTCGACGCCCTAGTAATTATCCCTTTCCTTCAGGCTACATGCCTCATCTTCTTTCCACTCTCTCAGGGTTATAAAGAGGTTCGCCTGCCACTCCTACTCCAGTTGTAGGATATAGGCATCAGGGAATGGGGTGATCAATCTGTAGCTACTGATGTCAGGAACCTACGAACCACATCATAACCTACTGAATAGCCAACGGAACTTAACCTATCAATAAGATCCTTGCTACCATAATCATGGTGTATTTGAACCCCAAGACCAAACGTGATGGGTGTCTGCGTCTTACATGACAAAACAATAATACCGTAAGTAATAGTCATACAATGTCTATGGAAAAAATTACTTGCACTGTTCAGGGTTCAAGTCACCACTTGCAGTGTAGTGGGTAGTCTGAAATGAGATTGATGACATAGAACTGCAAAGGATACCTGCTGCTTTATGAAAAATTACAAGTGTCCAATTCACTAGGGTGTGCTCGGGTACAGCTACAAGTAGTAGTATATTCACATTCTCCCAAGTCATTGATTTGAATGTTTAAGTCAGAAACTTTATTCAGGACGTCTCCAATAGTCACTTCGCTAGAGGCAGAATCAAAATTAGTCACGCTCCATCATGGAAGTTAGCCTAAAATTATTATTATTTTGAAATAGACATGATAGAAGTGATATGCTTTATATTGGAATAATATTTCTTAACTTTTAACCCCTAGTGACCTACATTACCAATTAGATATAAACAAATTATACACAGCCTTGTTGAACTAACTAAGACCAATATTTTGAGGGGTCATTTGTAATTATTAGCCCACTGGTTGCAAAGTAACAATTATTTCAATTCATCCTACCCCTTACAGTGGACCCATTATATTTTCATGGATGCCCGCAATGAAGAGGTCAATTTGGCATATTTTTCACAATTGCTGGAACTACAACATCATTTTCTGAAAAGTAGACATCCAAAGAAATAAAATGATACCAGGTTTAGCTGGTTCTACCTCCGGTTGGGGTATCTCCTAAAATAGAGGCCTTTTTCAGTCTAGGTCGCTACTCTATTGGCTCAGGGTCAAAGGTCGTGAGAGATTGGGAGCTCAGTGGCAGGGTGGCAGAGAGAGGGACCTGATGTAGGCACAGGTGAGGATGGGAGGGAGAGGATTGTTGGCTTGTAGGGCGTCAAGTGTATACTGACTGCTCTTGGTAGGAACTGGGCTTCTTGCTTTTTTTATTTCCAAGGGCCAATCCTCTGTGACTTGCCTTCCTGTGATTGTCCTCATTCAATCACCTGCTTAGGATTCTTCCTCTGCTCATTCGGGGCTTGTCCTGTCCTGTGATGTGGGAAATAGCTAGGTTCTGAGGGTAGCTTGGGCGGCTTGATTCCAAGGGACATCAATGGAACGGGATCAGAAGTGGTGGGCCCGCGTATTGTGTTCGCACAGGGTAGGTTGTCTAAGACGACTGTGTTCATTGAACTGCATCTCTCTAGGGTGTTGGGGAAGGTGCAGAGGAGTGCCTGGTGGAGGCTAACTTTATAGCTCTGATACCAGGTGCCCCGGCGAAGGGAGGTGGTGGTCACGGGAGTTGCATTTTGGTTCATTATCGTCATTCCCAACAATACGTATTTGAACAACGACTATACAATTCATGTTATTAGATAAAACGTGCAAGTAAGGCAATATATATCAGGCGATATTCCCAGATCGATCAGAAAAACAGGTTTGAGTAGATCGGTAGAGACTGATGGTAATGTCTATAAAGTCTACGGTAGCCCAACCCATTAGTGGGATTAATACGAATATCTGGAAGCCCACAACAGCAGTTTGGTGGTTAATGGCACGTACCACACCGAGTTACGCTTCCACTACGCCGGTTCACGCAGTACCATCAATGACAGCCAAAACATAGGCCTCGATTTGTGCTAGCCGATGTCACACGACCGCTTTTTTCGGGCAATTTTTGATGAACAAGTTTTGTCCTTGTATTATTCCAGGGTACTTTCACGTTACGATCAGTTACTAGACTAACGGCAGATAATATAAAGAGACTGAAATATTATCCAACTTTACTTCGAAAGTGCCAGACCACAATTGCTCGAACAAATTGCCGGAATATTTGCTAGTGTGACACCGCTTATATCCCCGCGATCAGATATACACATAGTATGTATCTGACAATTTAAGGGGGGATGGGTCATTTTTTGGTCGATTTTTGCATGTATTCATTATTGTTCTAGTTTCCTCCCTAGACCTCCATCAAATAAAAAAAAAATATCCGTTAGATCCATCCAACATCACAAGCTCACTATCGTTCGCCAGGGAAAACATCGACATCTAAATACCACGAAAGGTCTAAATATTGACGAAGAAATGGGTCGAAAGGTCTTAAAATCGACTAACTAATGGGGCAAACATCTTAACATCTGAAAACTAATGGGGCTAAACATGAGGGAGAAAGTGGTCCAGAAAACCGGCCCATCTCCCCTTAATGAGCGAACTCTCCATGAATTGAGTTAATTACCATGTAATAGCCATTAGCGCCGTGTAAAACGGAAGCGAATGCAAATGACTGTTTGTTTTTATGTCATTAATTACTAATTTGCAGGGCAGACAGCGACCAGAGCTTCAACCGGAGTCACACCAGCGATTTTCAGGCAACTCTCTCCGGCAATTTTTAGCCTGGGAGCCATTGAAATAAATCTTTATATTAATTCTATCGCCCTCATTAGCCTGGGAGCTTTTGAAATAAACCTTTATATAAATTATATCGCCCACACTAATCTACCTCCATTTTAGTTGCCGATATCAGTGCGAAATATTCCCGAAACGTTACCAGAGTGAAGTTGTGTTAAAAAGTTGCCAGTAAAAGCGCTCGTGTGAATCGCCGTTCTAGCCTCGGTGTTGTACAGGTATATTGATCGGGTCCCCTGGATATCCACCTCCACTGCTGCTGGCATACGATATATACTTTTCATAGTTCCGGTGTTAGTACAGTCGGCCAAATAAGTGATGTCGCGGCACCAAGTATATTTCGATCAACAATTGGTATCAGCACTATCCAAGCATAAGTTGATCGTTTCGAGTGATTTATACAAACATGTTCCTATCTTACACACCCTATTCAACATCTGGCAGACATTAATAGACCACACAGAGAGCAAACCGTAATGACAGCGGCGACACGACTTTATTAGGCCAACTGTACGGTCGCGCTAATAAGTCATGTCCCAGCTGTCATTACGTTTGGCTTGCTCTGTGCTGTATTAATGTCTGTCAGATGTTGAATAGGGTGGGTAAGTGTAGGAACATGTTTGTATATTTCACTCGATATGAAGAAATGAAGCTTAGATAGTGCTGATACCAATTATTGATCAAAACATACTTGGTGCCGAGCAAACACTTATTAGCGCGACTGTACAACCATGGATAATTATATTGTGTTCAGTATCTGTTTGTTCTTATACACAGCCACAGTTTAACTCCTTTAGCACGATGACTTAATTTTTCTGTTATAGCGAGGCCTTCCTAAGGGTTAAGGGGGGTGACCTGTTTTTGTTCTGTCCTTTTCTATCTTTCTCTGGCTTGTATCCATTTGACCCCATTCAGCCTACTGTTTTAAGACGTTTATCCCCATCCAGGTGTCAATTTTTTACTGGTGAGCGGTAGCGAGCCAGCATATTTTTTATTTGTGTTTGATTGTAGGTTAAATTTGTAAATTTTTCGATAGAAAAATTTCTCCGGCGAAGCCAGATTTCTTCATATAATGCTGGCTCGCTATCGCTCGCCAGGAAGAAATAGACACCTAGATGGGGATAAACGTCTTAAAATAGTTGGCTGAATGGGGCCGAATGGATACAAGCCAGAGAAAGAGAGGAAAGGACAGAAATAACAAAAATCAGGTCACCCCCCTTAAGTGCCCCATTAATTACTCCTTCCATTGGTCTCTACATTAGGCTACCATAGCACAGTTGCAATATATGTACATGCTCAGATTAATATGCAGGATTCGAAACTGCATAATAAATCGTAGGCTTGTCCATATTTCTTTAACTGTCTTGATAGCGTAATGTATAGTGCGCGGAATTTCGATGTGAGTATCCTGGGTTCGAGTCCTCGGAGTGCCACATGTATTTGTTGATTTCATTAATTGAGTTTGGATGTGAAGTTGGTTAGTGTAAAAAAACAAAATTATTCTGGTTTCTGTTTGACGATTTTCTTTAACTTATATTCTACTTCGAGGATTCAAAGGGGTATCTTAATTACTTTTGATCCGTCTTTCAGTACAAGTCAGAACACGTTGTTGCTAAAAGGTTTTGATATGTTTTTGAGTGTCCGGGTGTGTGAATGTGTGTATGATTTTGTTAGGTGTGAGTATAATATAATATTGTTTTATTAATTGCTCTTCAGTAAAGGTCCGAACACTGGGAAACGGTCTGGCTGAAGGCGTTTGAAGGATTATCTGAGTGTGTGTACTTACTCTAGTTGTATTGCGGGAGTGAGCATGCTCGTTATTTCCCGCCTCCTATATGTGTAGGTGTTATATGTATCGTTGGAATGGCTGTGGATGTGTGTGTAGTCTGTATTTTAGCCAATTGGCGACATCGGAAACGAAGGCTTAGGGTGGATCTGTATGGTACCATTCTCACTATAGACGGTACCGTCTCGCCCGAAGGCTTAGGTAGCCATCAGCTTAGGTGAACCATATGATACCCATCTCGCCTTGTACCATTTTTGCCAACCCCAGATGGGACGTCACAACGTCGTCCACTTATTCCAGGTACCTATTTACAGCTAGGTGAACTGAGGCTAACACATGAAAGGAGACAAGCCCAATTTGTCTCCGCCGGCCGGGGATTGAACCCCCGACCCCTCGTGTGTGAGACGAGAGCTCTACCTACTGGGCTACGGGCTGTGTCTCTCTCTCTCTCTCTCTCTCTCTCTCTCTCTCTCTCTCTCTCTCTCTCTCTCTCTCTCTCTCTCTCTCTCTCTCTCTCTCTCTCTCTCTCTCTCTCTCTCTCTCTCTCTCTCTCTCTCTCTCTCTCTCTCTCTCTCTCTCTCTCTCTCTCTCTCTCTCTCTCTCTCTCTCTCTCTCTCTCTCTCTCTCTCCATCATCATACTGGCTAATGATACAACTTCCCTATCCCCAAGGTAATGCCAGCGTTTTCTAATTTACCCTGCAGGATATATAATTATACACCATACAGTATACTGTATATATATATATATATATATATATATATATATATATACGGTATAATATATATATATATATAATATCTATATATATATATATTATATATATATATATATATATACTATATATATAGATATATATATATATATATATAATATCTATATATATATATATAGATATGTATGTATATATATATACTGTATATATATATATATATATATATATATATACTGTATATATATAATCATTATTGCTGAAATTGGGGAAAATTTCATCACTAGCGTTTTCAATCAATGCATATAATATACAGTATATAGGAATGTCAATATATTTTGTATTTTTGTTATTGGTACTGTCCGTACTGGTCACCAACATGCCAATCAAGTAAATTATGTATATACTGAGCCGGTACGATATCATTGAGGGGAGACAGACCGTTTTTCTGGACCCCCTTCTCCCTCATGTTTAGCCTTCCTAGTTTTGAGATTTTAAGACGTTGGTTCCATTAGTTTGGGGATTTTATGACCTTTCACCCCATTTCTTTGCCAATATTAGGACCCTTCGTGCCATCTAGGTGTCGATATTTTCCTGACGAGCGAAAGCGAGCCTGTAAATTTAGGAGGTATCGGCCTGGCCATTTTTCTACCGAAAAATTTACAAATCTATCTTGAACGGGGGTCTAGGGGGTATTTTTCTAAGCTTGATGGAGGTCTAGGGAGGAAACTAAAAAAAAATATATATATATGAATAAATGAATTAATAGACCAAACAAACAGCCTCTGTCCCCTTAATATCGCAACAGCTGGAATCCTCTGAATAATGAACACTAATTACTTGTAATAATGATCACTAATTACTTGTAATAATGAACACTAATTACTTGTAATAATTAACACTAATTACTTGTAATAATGAACACTAATTACTTGTAATAATGAACACTAATTACTTGTAATAATGAACACTAATTACTTGTAATAATGAACACTAATTACTTGTAATAATGAACACTAATTACTTGTAATAATGAACACTAATTACTTGTAATAATGAACACTAATTACTTGTAATCAGTATTATTTGTGCAGCATATGTTTCTCGTATCCATGTATGGTTTATCCTGTTGGGGTTCAATTAAGGGGAGGTTTTTAGTTTGGTCCCTAGATATCCTTCAAGCTTAAGATTACACCCCCTTGAGCCCCTTTCAAGATAAATTTGTACATTTTTCGGTAGAAAAATGTCCCGACTGAAAGCCGGTTCCTCTTAAATTACAGGCTCGCTTTCGCTCGCCAGGATAAAATCGACACCTAAATGGCACGCAAGGTCTTAACATTGACAGAAATGGGTTGAAAGTTGTTAAAATCGTCAAAATAATGGGGCAAACGTCTTAAAGTAGAAAAACAATGGGGCTAAAAATGAGGGAGAAAGGAGCCAAGAAAAAAAATCCGTCAAGTGGAAATCTCCCCTTAATACAAACCCAACAATTTTGGAACATTTGTTATGGTGGATCACATATATATGCTTTCATTAATTTCATTCATTTCATTCATTTTGGAACATTTGTTATGGTGGATCACATATATATGCTTTCATTAATTTCATTGGAGGTGTTGGGTGTTGTGGTGAAATTAATACAACACAAATAGATTATCCCGGACAATACCGGTAACGTCTTCTTCTTTTGGCAACTATTTGACGGTTTTATTCAGATTAGGAAGGACCTCTACCAACAATAAGGCTTCAAACTATCTCAAGCCACCCTTTATAAATGCCACAGATCCTTCCTAAGCTGCACAATATCGTCTAAATGTAGCTAGAATAAAATATAACACGTCGCTGGTACTCAAAGGGTTAAACTTGCTTTTTTCAGTATTTTTTTTTCGATGTTTATGAAGGAGACAAAAGGTATAGCTGCCTGTAACGAGTTTCTCTCCCAAAGTTGATTGTTTGTTTCTTATGGTGCATTGGAAATAAGTGAGATGTGCTTGTTTAGTGTAGTTAAATTAATTGGAGGAATAAGTGTTTGTGAGAGCTAGCTGGATTTCTCTCTGCGTAGGTGAGACACGAACAGAAACAGTGAGGGAAGCCAGACAAATTAAACAGGAGTTCCAGCAACTCCTTATCACGTCTATTGTGTCCACGCCCCACACCCACTGCCCACTCTCGTAACCTACACCCTATGACCACTACCTAGCCTACCCACACTTCCATTCCCCATACCCACACCCACTCTCATATCCACAATGATTCTTCACCCATAATCACTCTATACCCACACCCACTTTCTTCACCCACACCCACTTTCTACACCCACACCCACTTTCTACACCCACACCCACTTTCTTCACCCACACCCACTTTCTACACCCACACCCACTTTCTACACCCACACCCACTTTCTACACCCACACCCACTTTCTACACCCACACCCACTTTCTTCACCCACACCCACTTTCTACACCCACACCCACTTTCTACATCCACACCCACTTTTTACATCCACACCCACTTTCTACACCCACACCCACTTTCTACACCCACTCCCACTTTCTTCACCCACACCCACTTTCTACACCCACACTCACTTTCTACATCCACACCCACTTTCTACATCCACACCCACTTTTTACATCCACACCCACTTTCTACACCCACTCCCACTTGCTACACCCACACCCACACCCACTGTATACACCCACACCCACTTTCTACACCCACACCCACTTTCTACATCCACACCCACACCCACTGTATACACCCACACCCACTTTCTACAGCCACACCCACTTTCTACACCTACACCCACTCTCTGTACCTATCGTCACACCCACTCACCCCTCACACCCACACCTACTCCCTACACCCACTCTCTGTACCCACACCCACACCCACACTCCACTCACCTTCATTATAACTTTGGGTCCCGTGAGAATGATCCACCTTACTCCCCTGATAAGATCCGTCTCAGTACGGATCGGATAAAGCAGGATTTACCAGGGTATTGTTTTATTTACCTGGGTACGGTATGTTTTTATTTACCCAGGTATTTGTTGTATTTACCTGTGAATTATTTATTTTCTATATCTATCTCTCTCTCTCTCTCTCTCTCTCTCTCTCTCTCTCTCTCTCTCTCTCTCTGTCTCTCTCTCTCTCTCTCTCTCTCTCTCTCTCTCTCTCTCTCTCTCTCTCTCTCTCTCTCTCTCTCTCTCTCTCTCTCTCATCTATCTATCTATCTCTATCTATCTCTCTCTCTATCTATCTATCTATCTATCTATCTCTCTCTCTCTCTCTCTCTCTCTCTCTCTATCTATCTTATCTATCTATCTATCTATCTATCTATCTATCTATCTATCTATCTATCTATCTATCTATCTATCTATCTATCTATCTATCTATCTATTGCCGTACGCCGTGACCACAAACGAAATGCCCTCATGCACCTCTGTTACCAGTCAGCCGACGTCCCTCCTCCCATCCAGCACGGCGTTGACACATATTCTTCTTAACTCAATCCTTCCACCTCTCACTCGGTCTACCTTTCCCTCTCTGTCCTTCCACCTAACTCTTGTACACTCTCTTAGTAATTTTCTCGCTTCCCATACGTTTCACATGGCCGAATCATCTCAAGGTGTTCCTTTTCACATTTTCCAGCACATCTGCATCCACACCACACCACCTCTGTAACTAAAAAAGGGCTAGAACAAATGTATTTGGCTGTATATTTTCACACCTAATCCCTGGCTGACCCTTCCTAGATGGTTGATATATTAGCTCGATTTGTCTAGTCGTTTATGAGTTATAGAGGACAGGGTTATTCTTATCAATAAGACTTAAGGGGAGATTTCCACTTGAGAGAGTTTTTTCTTGAATCCTTTCTCCTTCATGTTTAGCCCCATTGCTTTTCTAATTTTTTAACGTTCGCCCCATTATTTTGATGATTTTAAGAACTTTCAACCCATTACTGTAAAATTTAAGACCTTTCGTGCAATTTAGGTGTCGATTTTATCCTGGCGAGCGATAGCGAGCCTGTAATTTAAGAGGAACCGGCTTTCAGCCGGGAAATTTTTCCACCGAAAAATGTACAAATTTATCTTGAAAGGGGCTCAAGGGGGTGTAATCTTAAGCTTGATGGATATCTAGAGACCAAACTAAAAACCTCCCCTTAACCCATTCAGTACCAGGGACATCCTTTGTATCATGTTGTGGCAACTATTACGCAACTATAGTCAGCTTAGGAAGGACTTATAGTAATAATAAGGCTTCAATATATCTCAACCAACCTTTTTAACTACCACATATCTTTCCCAAGCTGCATAATATCGTTCAAATATAGCTAGAATAACACAGCACACGTCCCTGGTACTCAAAGGGTTATTAAAGATATTGTATTGTGTAAGATCACTTTCTACCCCTTGCGTAAGACAAAAACATTATTATTATACGCCTCTATAAAGGTGTATGATTATGAATACTAAATGTCACTTCCATACACTTTTTACCATATCATTATTTCTGGCAGTGTATAGAAACAGCTGTAGGTAGAAGCTTGCAATATCAGTGTGTAGTCTTGGTAGTAGAGTCCGGTAGTTATATATTATTATTATTATTATTATTATTATTATTATTTATTTATTTATTTATTATTATATATATATATTTTTTGTTTAGTTTCCTCCTTAGACCTTCATCAAACTTAAAAACACACCCTAGACCCTCTTTCATGATAAATTTGTACACATATTTCGCTTTCGGCCGGTTCCTCTTAAATTACAGGCTCGCTATCGCTCGCCGGGGTAAAAATGACATGAATACAACGGAAGGTCTTACAATTTGAAAAATAACTAGGGTGAAAGGTCTAAAATCGCCAAACTAATGGGGCAAACTTCTTAAAATCTCAAAACTAATGGGCGCTATATAAAGATACAATAGTATGCAAAATAACTGGCTACCCTTTTATTACATCTATCTATCGCCTGACGCCGTGATCCCCGAAGGGGTGGCCACGAACGAACCGCCCCCATGCACCTCTGTCCCCAGTCAGTCGACGCCCCTCCCCCCAACCAGCACCGCCTTCGTTCATATACTTCCTCACTCCATCCTTCCACCTCTCTTTCAGTCTACCTCTCCCTCTCTGTCCCTCCACCTCGCTCTCGTACACCCTCTTAGTGATTCTCTCGCTTTCCATACGTTCCATATGGCCGAACCATCTCAAGTTGTTCCTTTTCACACTTTCCAGCACATCTACCTCCACACCACACCTCCTTCTTACTTCCTCATTAGTCTGTCTATCCCTCCATGTAACTCCGCACGCACGTCTTAAGTAATTCATTTCCACTGCTCTCACTCTTGACCTGAGTCTCTCAACCAACGTCCATGCTTCGCTTCCGTAAGTCAGTGTCGGGATTACCATGCACTTATATTATACATGCGCTTATATTATACATGCGCTTATTTTATACATGCGCTTACATTATACATGCGCTTACATTATACATGCGCTTATATTATACATGCGCTTATATTATACATGCGCTTATATTATACATGCACTTATATTATACATGCGCTTATATTATACATGCGCTTATATTATACATGCACTTATATTATACATGCGCTTATATTATACATGCGCTTATATTATACATGCACTTATATTATACATGCGCTTATATTATACATGCGCTTATATTATACATGCGCTTATATTATACATGCGCTTATATTATACATGCGCTTATATTATACATGCGCTTATATTATACATGCGCTTATATTATACATGCGCTTATATTATACATGCACTTACATTATACATGCACTTATATTATACATGCGCTTATATTATACATGCACTTACATTATACATGCGCTTATAAATACAGATATATCCTTTTAATAGATATATTATTATGAATCCTAACTGCCACTTCCATACCCTTTTCCACCTACTGTATAATTATTTGTGTTAGTGTATAGTGACAGCTGGAGGGAGAAGCTTGTAATATCAGTGCATCGTCTTATTAGTATATTCCGACATTAATTGATAGCAATCAGTCTTGATTTACTATCTATTCTATCTATATACTCATGCCAGATCCCCACTTTTCCTATTTTTATTTTTATATATTATTATTATTATTATTATTATTATTATTATCATATATATATATATATATATATATATATATATATATATATATATATATATATATATATATATATATATATATATATATATATATATATTTTTTTTTTTTTTTTTTTTTTTTGGGGGGGGGGGGGCACTCAAGACAGAGCCAGAATAGGGACAACACAACAGAAAACAATGAACACACAAACAAAATACAACTTCACATAATACCGTACTATATGTTTGACTTGCCATTATGTAGTCGTTATAGTCTGTTTGTTTTCAGCTGAGGGTAAATTGCCATGTCCACGTCTTCATTACTCGGTTGTTCATTTTGTAGCGAAATTTGTTGTTAACCCGTTCAGTACCAGGGACGTCCTTTTCTTCATATTCTGGCAACTATTAAACGATTTTATTAAGCTTAAGTAGGACCTTTAGCAATAATAAGGCTTCAAACTATCTCAACTAACCCTTTTAACTACCACAGATCCTTCCTAAGCTACACACTATCATCTAAATATAGCTAGAATAAAATATAAACACACGTCGCTGGTACTCAAAGGGTTAAGTGTGAAAACTTGGCATTAATATGAGTTGGATGTGTATTAGTTTCATATATTTACATTAAGTATCGGGAAATTCGCTGCTAAAAGATTCAGTTTATCATCAGTTTATCATCCAACTATACCCTGTTCCAGATTGGTAGGCCAGTAAACGCGAACCCTAACCTCTATAGCTCAAAAAGGGCTACTATTTTCCGCCAGACATTTGTCATTCTCTTTTTTTTTTGTCGATGATATTTCGGCATGATATCTTTAGTCATTGAGTTCCCATACACACTCATAGCCGTTTATTAGCTGCATTATATAAACTAGCTGGATGTTCTATACTAGGTGGATGTTCTTTACTGGGTGGATGTTCTTTACTGGGTGGATGTTCTTTACTGGGTGGATGTTCTATACTGGGTGGATGTTCTATACTAGGTGGATGTTCTTTACTGGGTGGATGTTCTTTACTGGGTGGATGTTCTTTACTGGGTGGATGTTCTATACTGGGTGGATGTTCTATACTAGGTGGATGTTCTATACTGGGTGGATGTTCTATACTAGGTGGATGTTCTATACTGGGTGGATGTTCTATACTGGGTGGATGTTCTATACTGGGTGGATGTTCTTTACTGGGTGGATGTTCTATACTGGGTGGATGTTCTATACTGGGTGGATGTTCTATACTAGGTGGATGTTCTTTACTGGGTGGATGTTCTATACTGGGTGGATGTTCTATACTGGGTGGATGTTCTATACTGGGTGGATGTTCTATACTGGGTGGATGTTCTATACTGGGTGGATGTTCTATACTGGGTGGATGTTCTATACTGGGTGGATGTTCTATACTAGGTGGATGTTCTATACTGGGTGGATGTTCTATACTAGGTGGATGTTCTTTACTGGGTGGATGTTCTATACTGGGTGGATGTTCTATACTGGGTGGATGTTCTATACTGGGTGGATGTTCTTTACTGGGTGGATGTTCTTTACTGGGTGGATGTTCCATACTGGGTGGATGTTCTATACTGGGTGGATGTTCTATACTGGGTGGATGTTCTATACTGGGTGGATGTTCTATACTGGGTGGATGTTCTATACTGGCTGGATGTTCTATACTGGCTGGATGTTCTATACTGGGTGGATGTTCTTTACTGGGTGGATGTTCTATACTGGGTGGATGTTCTTTACTGGGTGGATGTTCTATACTGGGTGGATGTTCTATACTGGGTGGATGTTCTATACTGGGTGGATGTTCTATACTGGCTGGATGTTCTATACTGGGTGGATGTTCTATACTAGGTGGATGTTCTTTACTGGGTGGATGTTCTATACTGGGTGGATGTTCTATACTGGGTGGATGTTCTATACTAGGTGGATGTTCTTTACTGGGTGGATGTTCTATACTGGGTGGATGTTCTATACTGGGTGGATGTTCTATACTGGGTGGATGTTCTATACTGGGTGGATGTTCTATACTGGGTGGATGTTCTATACTGGGTGGATGTTCTATACTGGGTGGATGTTCTATACTGGGTGGATGTTCTATACTGGGTGGATGTTCTATACTAGGTGGATGTTCTTTACTGGGTGGATGTTCTATACTGGGTGGATGTTCTATACTGGGTGGATGTTCTATACTGGGTGGATGTTCTATACTGGGTGGATGTTCTATACTGGGTGGATGTTCTATACTGGGTGGATGTTCTATACTGGGTGGATGTTCTATACTGGGTGGATGTTCTATACTGGGTGGATGTTCTATACTGGGTGGATGTTCTTTACTGGGTGGATGTTCTATACTGGGTGGATGTTCTATACTGGGTGGATGTTCTATACTAGGTGGATGTTCTTTACTATACTCTGTTTCTTTTCAACTGATAGTGACTAGTAGTGATGATGGTGACCGATCGCAGAGTTGGGTATGCCGTTTTGATTTTTGGCAATACGGCACGTCTACTTTAATACAGGTTTTGTTGGGGAGATATTCGCTTTACATAAGTCAAGAGGAGGAGACTAACCTTGAACGCAGGAAACCGGCTTATTATTGATCGCGACTGTCTCTCCCCTCCTCCCCTCCCCACCCCCAAGAGGGAGTACCCGAGTCTCGCACCTCATTAATACATCAAAGACCCACATGGCTTTGAACCCACTATAAGCCGCCGTCCCACCACGAGCCAATTTTCCGGCAATAGTTTGGGATCAATTATTCTCGTCTGGTAACTTGAGAATTAAAATTGTATTATAGGCTAAAGGGTCGTTTTTTCTCATGTTTAGCCCCATTAGTTTTCAGATTCAAAGACGTTCGGCCCATTAGTTTGGCGATTTTAAGACCTTCGCCCCATTTCTTTGTCAATATTAAGACATTTCGTGTTATTTAGGTGTCGATTTTTTCCTGGCGAGCGATAGCGAGCCTGTAATTTAAGAGGAACCGGCCATTCCAGGACATTTTTCTATCGAAAAGTGTACACATTTAGCTTGAAGGAGGGTGTTGGGGGTGTTGTTATTTAAGCTTGATGGAGGTCTAGGGAGGAAACTAATATAATAATAAATTTTACATAATTGAGCAAATAAAAACGACCCATAAGGGGAGGTTTTTATATTTTTCCGTAGACTTCCATTACACTTAAAATTACACCCCCTAAACCCCCTTTCAAGATAGATTTGTACATTTTTCGGTAGAAAAATGTCCTGGCCGAAGGCCAGTCCCTCTTAAACTACAGGCTCGCTATCGCTCGCCAGGAAAAAATCGACACCTAAATGGCACGAAAAGTCTTAAAATTGACAGATATGGGGCGAAAGTTCTTAAAATCGCCAAACTAATAGGGCGAACGTCTTAAAATGTCAAACGCAATGAGGGAGAAAGGGGTCCAGAACAAAAATCCCTCCAGTGGAAATCTGCCCTTAAGCCACCCCATGTATTCTAATTTCAGTCTGGTTCCCGATACTATAGGGTAAAATAAAAGCCCCGAAATAGTGCGAAAACAAAAACACTTGCCCCTCGATAATTGCCGGAAATAGCGCTCGTGTGATATGGCCTTAACCCCTTCTGTACCACATTGTCTTTTTAATTTTCTTGTAGCTATATTTAGACGATTGTGTGCAGCTTGAGAAGGATCTGTGGTACGGTCGTAAAAAGGGTTACTGTAAGTGAGCTAGTTTGTAGCCTGTTAATGGATAGACGTCCTTCCTAAGCTGAATAAATCGTCTAATAGTTGCCAGAATATAATGCAACATATGTCACTGGTACTGAAGGGGTTAAGGGGGTAGTGCTTGCTTTTTTGGTCTATATATTTATTTATTTATTTATTTTTGAGTTTCCTCGCTAGACCTCCATCAAGCTTAGAAAAACACCCCCTAGACCCCCTTTCAAGATAAATTTGTACATTTTTCGAAATCAAAATAAATAAAATTACAGGCTTACTATCGTTCGCCAGGGGGAAAAAACGACACCTAAATAGCTCGAAAGTTCTTAATATTGACAAAGAAATGGGGCGAATGGTCTTAAAATCGCCAAACAAATGGGGCACACATCTTAAAATCTGAAAACTAATGGGGCTAAACATGAGGACGAAGGGGGTCCAGAAAAACGACCCATCTCCCCTTCATTAGCCGGATACACGAGATCACTGCTCCTTCCAGCAACCTAACACGGGATCTCGGGTTTAAGGGAAGACGGACCGGGTTTTTTTCTCTCGATTAATTCATTTATTCTTTTATTTTTTAATTTTCTCGCTAGACCTCCATCAAGCTTAAGAAAACGCCCCCTACTCCCCCCTTCAAGATAAATTTGTACATTTTTCGGTAGAAAAATGTACCGACCGAAGGCCGGTTCCTCTTAAAATTTCAGGCTCGCTATCGCTCGCCAGGAACTAATCGACACCTAAATTGCACGAAAGGTCTTGAAATTGACAACGGAAGGGGGCGAAAGGTGTTAAAATCGCCAAACTAATGGGCCGAACGTCTTATAATCTCACACCAAATGGGGCATAACACGAGGGAGAAAGGGGCCCAGAAAAACGACCCATCTCTCCTTAATTAGCCGGATACACAAGATCGCAACTCAACACGGTATCCTCGGAATTCAGGTTTGATGGGGTTCAGGTCAATTATAAGGTTAAGGGGGGTCACCGTTTTTTGTTTTTTTTTCTCTTTCTCTCCTTTTCCCTGGCTTGTATCCATTCGGCCCCATCATTCAGCCAACTGTTTTAAGACGTTTATCCCCATCCAGGTGTCGATTTATTCCTGGCAAACGATAGCGAGCCAGCATTGTATGGAGAATTCATGTTTCTACTTCCATGGTTCTTAACCCCTTCTGTACCGGTGATGTACTTTTCATTACATTCTGGCAACTGTTAGACGATTTTTCTCGGCTTAGGAAGGACGTCTACCCACTAAAAGGCCACAGACTATCTCGATTCATCATTTTAGCTACCATATATCTCGATTCATCATTTTAGCTACCATATATCTTGATTCATCATTTTAGCTACCATATATCTTGATTCATCATTTTAGCTACCATATATCTCGATTCATCATTTTAGCTGCCATATATCTTTTTTCATTTTAGCTGCCATATATCTTGATTCATAATTTTAGCTACCATAGGCTATATCTCGATTCATCATTTTAGCTGCCATATATCTTGATTCATCATTTTAGCTACCATATATCTTTCGTTAGATGAATAAAATCGTGTAAATGTAGCATAAATCCAACCGAAGAGACGTAGCCGTACCGGCTACGTCTCTTCGGTTGGATGGGTTAGAGGGTATCTCGGCTCTCAGTGGGAAGGGACTTGTATTGGACTAATTGGGAGCGCCTTATTAAGTTATTCATTATATATATATTACACTTGAATATAGTGGCGTTATTAATTATTCAGATACGGTATATAATACACTTCAATGCGGTGGCGTTATTTATTTTCCTTCGGCTCACATTAGACGATTGTTCTCAATTTGGAAAGGACTTGGTTGGACTAATTGGACGCCGCTTATTAAGTATATATATATACACACACACACACTTCATAGTGGTGGCGTTATGTTAATGTTATAACGGCTATAGTCTATTCGTTGCAAGTAGAGCAGGCGAGAAATCATGACCTCTATCCTCTGCAACTCAAATAGGGCTGGTGCAAATTGGCTGTAAATTTGCACACCTATTCCTTGACGGACTCTTCCCAGATGGTAGAAATATTAGCTCGATTACTCTAGTCGTTTTTTAGTTACAGAGGTTAGAGGTCATGATTTCTCGCCTACTTACAGCGAATAGACTATAGCATTATACGATTTTCCTCAATTTGGGAAGAACTTGTTGGTATCAAAGGTGCCCAAACTTTCACAATCAAACGTCTGGCTCGTGCAGGGTCTTCGATAACGGAATCCAATCGTCAAATAAGGGGAAGTTAAGGGGAGGTTTTTAGTTCGTTCCCTTGAATTCCATCAAACTTAAAATTACACCCCCTTGAGTCCCTTTCAAGATATATTTGTACATTTTTCGGTAGAAAAATTTCCCGGCCGAAGGCCGGTTCCTCTTAAATTATAGGCTCGCTATCTCTCGCCAGGATAAAATTGACACCTGAATGGCACGAAAGGTCTTAATATGGGGTGAAAGTTCTTAAAATCGCTAAACTAATGGGGCAAACGTTTTATAATATCAAAAGCAATGGGGCTAAACATGAGGGAGAAAGGGGTCCAGAAAAAAAATCCCTCAAGTGGAAATCTCCCCTTAACCCTTTGACGATTTTGACGCGTTAGGACAGTCTATTCTGGCTATCATTGGAAGATTATATACAGTTTAGGAAGGATCTGTGGGAATTATAAGGGTAAAGACTAGGCCTCAATATTGAGAGAAGATGAAGGATTGATTTTTTGTATTGTTGAAGTGTAAGGGATAGTCCTCTGGAAGTTCCGAACGGGTACTAAGATGAAGACATTGGGTTTTGGAAGCATTAAAGGTAACAAAGGTTTTCTCTGCCCCAATTGGAAATAGTAGTTAGATCAGTTAAGGGGAGGTATTTAGTTTGTTCCCTAGACCTCCATCAAGCTTAAAATTACACCCCCTAGACCCCCTTTCAAGATAAATTTGTACATTTTTCGGTAGAAAAATGTCCCGGCTGAAAGCCGGTTCCTCTTAAATCACAGGCTCGCTATCGCTCGCCAGGATAAAATCGGCACCTGAATTGCACGAAAGGTCTTAATATGGGGTGAAAGTTCTTAAAATCGCTAAACTAATGGGGCAAACGTTTTATAATATCAAAAGCAATGGGGCTAAACATGAGGGAGAAAGGGGTCAAGAAAAAAATCCCTCAAGTGGAGATCTCCCCTTAACCCTTTGACTTCCATAAACCCTTCCTAATCTGAATACAATCGTCTTATAATAGCCAGAAAACAGAAAATAAATGCGTATCGGATCTTCTAAGGTTTAATAAATGCGTATCGGATCTTCTAAGGTTTAATAAATGCGTATCGGATCTTCTAAGGTTTAATAAATGCGTATCGGATCTTCTAAGGTTTAATATGCGTATCGGATCTTCTAAGGTTTAATAAATGCGTATCGGATCTTCTAAGGTTTAATAAATGCGTATCGGATCTTCTAAGGTTTAATTGGTGGCTTGCACTAGGCTGCGCTTGGCCTCGGCGCTCAGCTCCGCATAATTGACATTTGAAGTCTGTGATGTTGTTGCCGGGACATTTTTCTACCGAAAAATGTACAAATTAATCTCGATGTGGGGTCTAAGGGGTAGTATTTTTAAGCTTGATGGAGATCTAGGGGGCCAATTACAAACCTCCCCTTGAACTTTCCCGCCCCACCCTACACAAATAATGGAATCAAATACCCTCCCCCCCCACCCGCCCCAAGACCCCCACTAATATAATACACACTCCCATCCCCCATAAACTTTCCCCATTACCTCCTCCCCCCCCCCCCCTCCCTTCCCAGAGCCCCACTAATAATACTGACGCCACCCTCCCCCCCCCATAAACTCCCCCCCCCCCCCCCCCCCCCCTACAAAGATAATAGTCAAGTCTCCCCCCCCCATTAATGCCAGGACGCCAATACATCGCTGTGTTATGGCGCTGCGACCCACAATTGAAGAGTTATATTAATTTTTAGCCCAATTAGTTTTGAGATTCGAAGTGGCTACGGGACACCACCAGTGGTGTCTCGCAGCCCAGCATTGAGGTGGGCTACGGACACCACTGGTGGTGTCCCGTAGCCCAGCCTCACTGGCTGGGCTGCGTGACACCACCAGTGGTGTCTCGCAGCCCAGCCACACTGGGTAGGCTAAGGGACACCACCACAAGTGTTTTCGTATTTATCGCCATATAATTCAGCCAATTACATTGTTGAATCGAAATTCTTTGGATTATTATTTATATTATCATTAAAAACGTTGGACTTTATTAAATTATAATCCTACATGTTATATACAGACCTATTCCACACTCAACTCCCTACGCCACACAACACTCACACATACCTATTTATACATATAACTAGGCTTATATATAGCCGTTATATATGTGTGTATATTCTTCGTCTTACATATCCATCGTTCTTGATCGCACTATGGCGCTAGGTAGCCTGTTCCACAGGTATATACAACTCTTAAACCAAACCAGTATTTTGCCTATATTTTTTGAAACGAAATGTATCTCATTTGAAACCCATTTGTTTGAGTTTTCTCGCTATCGCTGAGCTTCAGTACATCTTTCAAATCCCCTGTATTTAGCCTATCTCACTTACCCACTTGAACACCTCTATCATATCTATCATATCTACCATATCGTATCATATCATATCTAACTCTGCGTCTTTCTAACGAATGTAAGCCTAGCTTCTTCAACCTGTCCTGTCTTCATATGGAAGATTTCTAATATTACAGATTATTATTGTCATTCTCAGTTGTACTCTCTCCAAGGAATCTATGTTCATTCTCTAATAGGGACTCCAATTTTGAACAGCATAATCCATGTGTAGCCTCACTAGCGCTAGATAAAAGTTCAAGATTACTACTTATTACGTCTGCTGTGCTGTTACTCACACTTCTAGATATACATCCAAGAACTCTATTTGCCTTATTTCGAACACTGATGCATTGATTTCGTGGTTTCAAATCACAGTTGACGATGATTCTCAAGTCTTTTTCATTGTTTGAGTTAGTTATATCCACGTTATCGAAATTGTATACTGCATTTCCTATCGATTTACTGCAATTTTACTACACTGCATTTACTTACATTGAAACTTCATCTGCCAGTTTACTACCCATTTGTGTAATATGTCTAAATCTATTTGGAGTGTTTCCATTTTAGTGTCATCTGTAAATTTACTGATTTTGCTAGTTTATTCCTACATCAAGGTTGTCTCTCTCTCTCTCTCTCTCTCTCTCCTCTCTCTCTCTCTCTATCTCTCTCTCTCTCTCTGAGAGAGAGAGAGAGAGAGAGAGTACAATTTACAAGTAGGTGTTAATTTCCTGGATTACCTGGATTAGCTTGAGATCTTAAGGTAAAGGGTCCAGGTACGCTGGTATCCAGATTGGTCAGCGGTTTTTTTTTCGCAACCTTTTTCGCCCGCACTCACATGGTAGCAATATAAATGTTTTATAATGCTATAGATTTACCAATTACCATCCCTATCCTAAATTAACCAAACATCACATTTGGATGCCAATAATCACCAGACAACAATTATGCATCATCAATTGAGAAATTTTACCTATTATCTTATATGTTGATTCACTATATAAACACACACAAACTCATGCACATTCACATTTTCACGCACAAAATCATTCAGGAACACATATTCGTATTCCTACCCACAATGTCATTAACTCGCATTGCGTGTATTCACCTTATAATAATAATAATAATAGTTCTTAAAGCTAGCGCATGCTAAGCTAGCTAAGGATAGCTCAATAAGGCCGATTAGGCGTATTTCCATTGGGGTCCTGTACTACTACCCCATCCCTTTGCTCATGAGGGATGGTAACGACTCAGTGCTTGTGAAAAATCTTTAATGCGCCGAGCGTGGGCGCGAACCCGGGCCTTCTGGGTGGAAGTCCGAGACGCTAGTCACTACACCAAGCGAGCCGAACAAGTTCGTTGATTATATTCATATCTACACACACACTTTTAGATTACCACTCGACAACGCACATATATTCGAACATACATTCACAATTACACACTCGCCTTCACATTTCCAATCAGAATACACACGCCCACACATTGATATTCCCTCCCACAATCGCACCCACACTCTAATATTCTTTCAGAACCACACGCACAAATACATATTCGCATTCCTAATCACAAACACAAACACACATTCACAAAGACAAGTCATGTGAATGACTCTCATTCTCTCTCTATCTACACATACACATACTCACACTCACACTCACACACACACAAACATATTGTACATTCATTATTAATTTTGTACATCAATTATACAAACACATATTTCCACTCACAAACGTACAGGCTTTATGCTCGTACATGCACATTCCTACTCGTGCATACAAGCTTGCACTGCGCCCCCCCCCCCCCCCCAACTGGCCTACGCAAGGCAGATCCAGCTCACACCCAATTAATTCATTAAGCTATTCAGTTTTTTCTTGAAAGCCTACTGCTACTGAGCTGATCACTTTACAGTGTACTTTGCAATTTCTTTCATAAATATATAATGTTGTTTCTTCCAAATTATGACCCAAACGTACATGCCATAGCACAGGCACATACATACTCATGTAGACATGCATTTGAACATCCATATAACATTCCTAAACAAACATTTATTTACGCACATATACTGTATTTGCATTACTTATATTTACTCTCACAATATACTTTATATTCTCACAACATATTACTTTATATTACTCTCACAATATTACTCTCACAAACATATTACTTTATATTACTCTCACAAACATATTACTTTATATTACTCTCACAAACATATTACTTTATATTACTCTCACAAACATATTACTTTATATTACTCTCACAAACATATTACTTTACATTACACTCACAAACATATTCATTTACACAAACACATGTAACTATCCACACATTGACGCACTTGTGCTTGTGAACGTCGTCAAGCTGTCTTATAGCACGTTATGCAAGTATGAATGACTTTACTTCTGTTTGATCATTATACCATAATGGTAACAGATATGTAGACAATAGACATGTGGAATAGGCTACCTAGCGCCATTGTGGGATCAAGAACGACAGAGAGTTTCAAAATAAAATTAGATAAACGTATACACGAGATGGGTTGGGTGTGAGAGGGATCTGCCTTGTTTTTGGCCAATCGACTGTCTGCAGACTCCCATATGTTCTTATAAGATGGATATGTAAGACGAAGAATATACACACATATATAACGGCTATATATAAGCCTAGTTATATGTATAAATAGGTATGTGTGAGTGTGTGTGGCGTAGGGAGTTGAGTGTGGAATAGGTCTGTATATACAACATGTAGGATTATAATTTAATAAAGTCCAACGTTTTTAATGATAATATAAATAATAATCCAAAGAATTTCGATTCAACAATGTAATTGGCTGAATTATATGGCGATAAATACGAAAACACTTGTGGTGGTGTCCCGTAGCCTACCCAGTGTGGCTGGGCTGCGAGACACCACTGGTGGTGTCACGCAGCCCAGCCAGTGAGGCTGGGCTACGGGACACCACCAGTGGTGTCCCGTAGCCCAGCCTCACTGGCTGGGCTGCGTGACACCACTGGTGGTGTCCCGTAGCCACTTCGTTTGAGATTTTACAACGTTCGCTCCATTAGTGTGGCGATTTTAAGACCTTTTGTGCCATTTAGGTGTCGATTTTTTTCCTGTCGAGCGACAGCGAGTCTGCAATTTATGAGGAGCCGGCCTTTGGCTGGGACATTTTTCTACCGAAAAATGTACAAATTAATCTCAATGGGGGGTCTAAGAGGTATATTTTAAAAAGTTTGATGGAGGTCTAGGGGGCAAATTACAAACCTCCCCTTTAACTCTCCCCCCCCCCCCCCACACACAAAGATAATAGTCAAGTACCCCCCCCCCCCTCTCCCAAGACCCCCCACTAATGCCAGAACGCCAATAAATCGCTGTTATGGCGCCGGGACCCACACTTAAGGCGCCTTTATGAAACCCGGGGAACAATATATGGCGCCTTATGTAAATTGCTCCCCTCAACACCACTCGACCTTGTTTTACGTGGACAGATTAAATAGAAAGTCACTGTTTGGTTATTTGTTTTGTTTGTTTTGTTGTGTGGTGTGTGTGTGTGTGTGTTGTGTGTTGTGTGGTGTGTGTGTGTGTGGTGTGTGTGTGTGTGTGTGTGTGTGTGTGTGTGTGTGTGTTTGTTTGTGTATGTATGTGTGTGTGTGTGTGTGTGTGTGTGTGTGTGTTTGTTTGTGTATGTATGTGTGTGTGTGTGTGTGTGTGTGTGTGTTGTAAACAAATGTCACAGCTAGGTTATTTGTTTCATGCGAGTGATATACAACGTCGATAGATAATCTACTCAAATTATATATAACTTTATGCAAATTATATACATATTATCAATAAATTACATACGGTACACATTATGAAATTGCTCAGAGGGTTTATATTGTGTTCTGCAATGTATACAGTATCATCAAGTTTTACGGTAATTGAAATCATATGTCTGATGCGGAATTTTTGCCTGACATTTTAAGCATTTATCATCCATTACGCTATTCAAGGTTCTCACAATATATGGGTTTATCCGTATGTCAAGTAAGGGGAGATGGGTCGTTTGTCTGGCCCCCTTTCTTCCTCATGTTTAGCCCCATTCGTTTTCAGATTTTATGTCGTTCGGCCCATTAGTTTGGCGAGTTTAAGACCTATCGCCCTATCTCTTTGTCAATATTAAGACTTCTCGTGTGATTTAGGTATAGATTTTTTTCCTGACGAGCGATAGCGAGCCTGTAATTCAAGAGGAAACGACCTTCGGCCGGGACATTTTTCTATCAACAAATTTGCAAATTTATCTTGGAGGGTCTTGTTTTATTTGTTTAAGCTTGGTGGAACTCTAGGGTGGAAACTAAAAACAAAAACAAAAACAAAGACAAAAATATATGCATATATATAAATATGCAAATAAATACGCCCCTCCCCCCTCGGCGTTGTGTTTTATGGCCATAATATACGAGTTATTCACCAACTAGGCTTGGATGTCCGCTGTCCATTTATATTTATCAATTCAGCGTAAGCAGAAAGGTATCA
The DNA here is from genome assembly GCA_032716605.1 of Paralithodes platypus. Lineage (NCBI taxonomy): Eukaryota > Metazoa > Arthropoda > Malacostraca > Decapoda > Lithodidae > Paralithodes > Paralithodes platypus. The sequence continues at coordinate 7,482,099 of CM064495.1, forward strand.
ATCCCCTACATACCGGACCAAGGCTACTCAACTTGTGTGTGTGTGTGTGTGTGTGTGTGTGTGTGTGTGTGTGTGTGTGTGTGTGTGTGTGTGTGTGTGTGTGTGTGTGTGTGTGTGTGTGTGTGTGTGTGTGTGTGTGTGTGTGTGTGTGTGTGGGTGTGTGTGTGTGTGTGTGTGTGTGTGTGTGTGTGTGTGTGTGTGTGTGTGTGTGTGTGTGTGTGTGTGTCCCCCCCCCCCCTCGCTAATTAATTCAATAGACAAAATATATCATAGACCATAGTACTGAACGGGTGAATCTCTCTCTCATTCACACTCTTTTCTTCTGTCTTTCTCTCTTGTCTTCCCTTTTAACTTTAGCTCGCACTCACATACGCACACGCACACACACACCCACACACACTTGGTTTTCCCTCCGTGCACCCCAGATTGCAGACATATGACTTGCAACTCTCTGCGTGCTCTCCCGGTGGATGAAGAGGCATCGCACCGCCGGGAAACTAATTATTATAACTTTACCGACAGGGGAGAAGACTATAGCATTTTTCATCTTCAAGGTGTGTAAAACTTTTTATTTAAGGGAGCCCACCTCGCTTTTTTTCTCTGTATCTCCCTCTCTCTTTGGTTTGTATTCATTCGGCCCCATTCAGCTTTCTGTTTTAAGACTTATCCCCATCTAGGTGTCGATATCTTCCTGGCTAGCGATAGCGAGCCAGCATTGTATGGAGAAATCCGGTTTTGCCGGAGACATTGTTCTATCGAAAAATGTACAAATTTAGCTTGCTGTCAAAACAAAAATATATATTATGTGCTGGCTCGCTACCGCTTGCCAGGAAAATATTGACACCTGGATGGGGGTAAACGTCTTAAAACAGTAGGCTGAATGGGGCCTAATGGATACAAGCCAAAGAGAGAGGGAGAGAACTATAAAAACAGCGAGGTGGGCTCCCTTAACCCCTTCTGTACCGGCGACGTCTTTTAAAGTTTATTCTAGCTATAAGCCTATTCAGACGATTTTTGGCCGTTTTCAAAGGATTCGTGGTAGTGAGAATGGTTAAGGGGAGGTATTTAGTTTGTTCCCTAGACCTCCATCAACCTTAAAATTACACCCCCTCGAGTCCCTTTCAAGATAAATTTGTACATTTTTCGGTAGAAAAATGTCCCGGCCGAAGGCCGGTTCCTCTTAAATTCCAGGCTCGCTATCGCTCGCCAGGATAAAATAGACACCTGAATTGCACGAAAGGTCTTAGTATGGGGTGAAAGTTCTTAAAATCGCTAAACTAATGGGGCAAACGTTTTATAATATCAAAAGCAATGGGGCTAAACATGAGGGAGAAAGGGTTCAAGAAAACAATCCCTCAAGTGGAGACCTCCCCTTAAGGGAGATAGTTCGAAGCTTGTGAATTGCTGGAGGCCCTTTCGAAACTGAATAAACTCGTCTAATAGTAGCCAGAGTGAAGTTAAAAACGAAGGCACCGGTACATAAAGGGTTAATTTCGGCGACCAGGTGTAAAGCCGGTGTCACACGAGCAATTTTTCCGTCAATTTTTCCGAGCAATTGTAGTCTGGCAGCTTCAAAATTTAAGTTTCATACGAATTACTCTACCCAACATAATCTACCTTCGCTCTAGTGTCCTATTCCAGTGTGAAAAGAGGTCTAAAAATTCAGGGTGTCAAACCAGAGTAAATTTGTTGGAAGACTTGAGTGAATATGAGAAGGAACACAAGACAATTATCATGACATAGCATTGTTTTGGCCATTTTATCATTTCCAAAGACGTCATTTGAACTATAAACTATACTTTTACCTTTACATATACAATAATAAACTACACTTTTACCTTTACATATACAATAATAAACTATACTTTTACCTTTACATATACAATAATAAACTATACTTTTACCTTTACATAGACAATAATAAACTATACTTTTACCTTTACATAGACAATAATAAACTATACTTTTACCTTTACATAGACAATAATAAACTATACTTTTACCTTTACATAGACAATAATAAACTATACTTTTACCTTTACATAGACAATAATAAACTATACTTTTACCTTTACATAGACAATAATAACTATACTTTTACCTTTACATAGACAATAATAAACTATACTTTTACCTTTACATAGACAATAATAAACTACACTTTTACCTTTACATAGACAATAATAAACTATACTTTTACCTTTACATAGACAATAATAAACTATACTTTTACCTTTACATATACAATAATAAACTATACTTTTACCTTTACATAGACAATAATAAACTACACTTTTACCTTTACATAGACAATAATAAACTATACTTTTACCTTTACATAGACAATAATAAACTATACTTTTACCTTTACATAGACAATAATAAACTATACTTTTACCTTTACATAGACAATAATAAACTATACTTTTACCTTTACATATACAATAATAAACATACTTTTACCTTTACATAGACAATAATAAACTATACTTTTACCTTTACATAGACAATAATAAACTATACTTTTACCTTTACATAGACAATAATAAACTATACTTTTACCTTTACATAGACAATAATAAACTATACTTTTACCTTTACATATACAATAATAAACTATACTTTTACCTTTACATATACAATAAACTATACTTTTACCTTTACATAGACAATAATAAACTATACTTTACCTTTACATAGACAATAATAAACTATACTTTTACCTTTACATAGACAATAATAAACTATACTTTTACCTTTACATAGACAATAATAAACTATACTTTTACCTTTACATAGACAATAATAAACTATACTTTTACCTTTACATAGACAATAATAAACTATACTTTTACCTTTACATAGACAATAATAAACTATACTTTTACCTTTACATAGACAATAATAAACTATACTTTTACCTTTACATAGACAATAATAAAGACAACAAATATTGAACTTGGCTTTCGTTTGACACCCTGCGTCTAATTATCACGAGAGAAAAACTTGCTCCTCGAAAATTGCCATAAAAAGCACTCGTGTGACACTAGTTTAAAGCCCTGATATTGCCCCTGGAACTTATAAGCTTCTCTGAGTCAATTAACATGATCAATAAGCAGTAATTAATATGATCAATAAGCAGAGTGTGCCTTTGATGTACGAGCGTTGTTAATTATTCCAATCATTAAAGTGGGGATGGTTAATTTTTTGGTCGATTTTTTCATGTGTGTATTATATGTTTAGTTTCCTCCCTAGACCTCCATCAAGCTTAAAATAACAACACCTGGATCCCCCTTCAAGATATATTTGTACATTTTTCGGTAGAAAAATGTCTCGGCCGAAGGCCGCTTCCTCCTAAGTGACAGGCTCGCTATCACTCGCCAGGAAAAAATCGACACCTAAATGACACGAAAAGTCTTAATATTGACACAGCAAAGGGGCAAAAGGACTTAAAATCGCCAAACTAATGGGGCTAAGCAGGAGGAAGAAGAGGGGCCAGAAAAACCGACCATTAAGGCACCTTGGCCCGTCTTAGCCTCGTAGTTAATGACGTCATCACCCTTGAGCTGAACATTTCGGAATTATTATTATCCATGCTGATGATCTAATGAATTTATTTTTTGTTTAAATCTCACACACACACACACACACACACACACACACACCCACACACACACACACCCAATCAACCAACGAAATAACCAACCAACCAAACAAATAACCAATCAACCAACAAAACAACCAACCAACCAAGCAAACCAACCAACCAAATAAACAACCAACCAAATAAACAACCAACCAAATAAACAACCAACCAAATAAACAACCAACCAAATAACCAACCAACCAAATAACCAACCAACCAAGTAATCAACTAACCAACCAACCAAATAACCAACCAATCAAGTAATCAACTAACCAAATAAACAACCAACCAAGCAAACCAACCAACCAAGCAAACCAACCAACCAAATAAACAACCAACCAAATAAACAACCAACCAAATAAACAACCAACCAAATAAACAACCAACCAAATAAACAACCAACCAAATAAACAACCAACCAAATAAACAACCAACCAAATAAACAACCAACCAAATAAACAACCAACCAAATAAACACCACCAAGCAAACCAACCAAACAAATAAACACCAACCAAATAAACAACCAACCAAATAACTAACCAACCAAATAAACCAACCAACCAAATAAACAACCAACCAAATAAACAACCAACCAAATAAACAACCAACCAAATAAACAACCAACCAAATAAACAACCAACCAAGCAAACCAACCAACCAAATAAACAACCAACCAAATAAACAACCAACCAAATAACTAACCAACCAAATAAACAACCAACCAAATAAACCAACCAACCAAATAAACAACCAACCAAATAAACAACCAACCAAATAAACAACCAACCAAATAAACAATCAATCAAATAAACAACCAACCAAATAAACAACCAAATAAACAACCAACCAAATAAACAACCAACCAAATAAACAATCAATCAAATAACAACCAACCAAATAAACAACCAACCAAATAAACAACCAACCAAATAAACAACCAAATAACCAACCAACCAAATAAACAACCAACCAAATAAACAACCAACCAAATAAACAACCAACCAAATAAACAACCAACCAAATAAACAACCAACCAAATAACTAACTAACCAAATAACCACCCAAATGGGACGGAAGGTGTTACAATCGCCAAACTAATGGACCGATCCTCTAATAAACTAAAAACAAATGGGGCTTAACACGAGGGAGAAAGGGGACCAGGAAAACCGACCCATCTTGCCTTAATAATACAATAGGCATATCCTCTTAATAATACAATAGGCGTACCAACTTTTCACCGTGAGAGAGAGAGATATACAGCCAAGTTATAATGGGAGTACCCCGAGTTATAATAGCTTGCACAACAATAACAACAACAACAAGAGGTGGCTAAGTTTATATGTTGATTATATACAGGTATATTCAGTGTGTGTATGATCAATATTGCTAATTATGTGGAGTATTATGTTACCTCCACCAACCGACTCTACTCCTAAACTCAATTAATGAAATCAACAAATACATGTGGCAGTCCAGGGATTCGAACCTAGGATGCTCACACCGAAATTCAGTGCATTTATCCATTGCGCTACGAAGACAGTTAAAGAATGGTGGACAAGCCTACGATTTATTATTAGACTGACTATCTATTTCGGATATAGGGATGTTCGTAGGGAACCGCATCTTCAGGAGGAATAGCATCACAGGGGTATAGGTAGCGAACAACATCTTTATTTTGGTACCAAGGCATCGACATATCAAATTATGTCATCATCAGGGTCTAAACATGAAAGAGAAAGAACACACGATATACACATTATTATATGGGTGTTGCACATATTTAAATACAATGTTGATAGGGGCCAGAATATACACATTATTCTACGGGAGTAATACATATGGGAGCACAGTGTTTAAAGGGGCAGCACATATACATTATTCTATTGAAGTTACACATTAATGTACAGTGTTTAAAGGGGCAGCACATACACATTATTCTATTGAAGTTACACATTAATGTACAGTGTTTAAAGGGGCAGCACATATACATTATTCTATTGAAGTTACACATATTAAGGGGAGACTGACCGTTTGTTTGGTCTATTAATTAACGTATTCATATATTTTTTTAGTTTCCTCCCTAGACCTCCATCAAGCTTAGAAAAATATCCCCTAGATCCCCCTTCAAGATAAATGCGTACATTTTTCGGTAGAAAGATGTCCTGGCCGAAGGCCTATTCTCTTAAATTACAGGCTCGCTATCGGTCGCCAGGAAAAAATCAAGACCTAATTGGCAGGAACGGTCTTAAAATTGACAGAAATGGGGCGAAAGTTCATAAAATCGCCAACCTAATGGGTCTAAAGATGAGGGAGAAGGTGGTGGTCTAGAAAAGCGCCATGTCTCCCCTTAAGGTAGAACATTTACATACTAGCGCTATCCATGTACATCTATCTAATCTATCTGTGTGTATTATATATGTATCTACTTAAGCTATCCATACACTCATCATCATTAAACATAATTATAGGTTGCCCACATCTGCTGGTTTGAAACATATGCGAAGCTTAACCACCACTACTTAGCCTTTATATACTTTATATTTACCTGTGGTCTACTATCAACAACAAGTATAGACTCAGAAATACCCTATCTATTTGTAGGCGTATCTTATTTGCTCTCTCTCTCTCTCTCTCTCTCTCTCTCTCTCTCTCTCTCTCTCTCTCTCTCTCTCTCTCTCTCTCTCTCTCTCTCTCTCTCTCTCTCTCTCTCTCTCTCCTCGTCTCTCTCTCTCTCTCCTCTCTCCTCTTCTCTCTCTCTCTCTCTCTCCCCCAATCTCTCCTCTCCTCTCTCTCTCTCTCATTGTTGCAACTTAATTTTCGGGGGGGATTTCTGTCTCTCATGTCCACTTCAGGCGTTATAATCATCCATGTCCACCTTAAAAGAATGATAAAATCCTATTTTAAAACAAACTACTAAATAAAAGTGGATCAGCACTCACACATTGCATTACAAATTTGCAAAGACACTCATTGCTTACCAATAACGTTTCCAGTGTTATGACAGAAGGTGAGCTCTAACAAGACACACATTTTGAGCGGTAATATAATACGAGTGAGCGAAAAATGTCAAAACTAGTGATCAAAATCAAATTGTTTCGAGAATTAACAACTAAAATATAACGCCTGTGATAAACATTGTCGTGTAATCAAATATATGTACCGAATGCCAAACTAATTAATTATAATATCTTCTTAAAAGGGAGTTCTTTCGTTATTTATTACTACAAAAGATATAAGATCAGTTGCAACATTTGAATTAATTGAAATACAGATCAATAGTTACTGACATGACTACGAAAACGTAAGTTTATATACCACCTAATGCTTCTATGGTACTAAAAGATTCAAACAAAGCAGCAAATTGAACGCAATATAGGGTTAAAGTAAGATTAAATATTAAAAAGTATTGTCTATATAAATATGAATGATGTCTCCCCTTAATAATGCAATGATCTAAACACCACTTCGGTCGAAATTGTTTTTTTCTTTTCGAAAAATGTACACATTTTTCTCGAAGGGGGGCCTTTTTTTTTCTTTTCTTGTTTTGGTGATGGTATAATATGTTTATATAAAATACCCCCAAGACCCTCCCTCCTGCGAGATAAATGTGTACATTTTCGGTGAACAAAAATATCCCGGCCAAAGTTGCATTTAGGACATTGCATTAATCAGGTCCTCAAATGAACTTCTATTTGATAACTTTCTCCAATAATATTTTAGTTCCATTCTCGCTACCGACACCATTATAAAGACACCTTTGGAATATTGTCATCAAAGTTGATTAAGGGGTAATGTTTGTTTTTTGGTCCGTGTATTTATTTATTTATCTATTTTTGAGTTTCCTCGCTAGACCTCCATCAAGCTTAAAAGAGTACCCCCTAGACGCCCTTTCAAGATAAGTTTGTACATTTTTCGGTAGAAAAATTTCCCGGCCGAAGGCCGGTTTCTTCTAAAATTACAGGCTTGCTCTCGCTCGCCAGGAAATAATCTACACCTAAAGGGTACGAAAGGTCTAAAAATTGACAAAGTTATGGGGCGAAAGGTCTTAAAATCGACAAACAAATGGAACGAACGGCTTAAAATCTCAGAACGAATACGCTAAACCTGAGGGAGAAGGAGGTCCAGAAAAAGCGACAACCCCCCCTTCCCCCCCCCCCGTCAAATGTTACCAGAAATAGCCTCTTTTGAATCCAGCTTAGGTCACAAAGGGCGGGCCCTCTCCTTAAGGGGGTACTACTCGCTTTTTCTGGACCCCCTTCTCCCTCATGTTTAGCATGTTAGTTTCGAGGTTTTAATTAAGACGATCGTTCCGCTGGTTTGGCGATTCTGAGACCTTTCGCCTCATTTTATTTGTCTATTAAAACCTTTCGTGCCCTTTAGGTGTCGATTTTTTTCTGGCGAGCTATAGCGAGCCTCTAATTTCAGAAGGAACAGGCCTTCGGCTGGGAAATATTTCTACCGAGAAATGTACAAATTTATCTTGAAAGGGGGTCTAGGGTTTTTTTTCTAAGCTTGATGGAGGTCTAGCGAGAAAGCCCAAGAATAAATAAATAAATCAATATATACACCAGCCACCCAGCACTACCCCCTTAATAGAAGATAAAGGCCATCCTTGGGCTGCGGAGAACGATCTGCTCTTTGTCAACGGTAGACTGAGGGGGGGGGGGGGGGCTATCAAAAGTAGGAGGGAGGAGACGCTTTATTTCCTTATACTGAAGAATAGAAGGCTTGCTCTTATTCAATAGCTTATGAAAAGGTGTTATTGTTTATTGTTCGGTCGTAGTTGCCAGGCGAAGCGTACAGTATATAATCATTAGCATGGCTCCTTCTCTATTGGAAAGTCTTATTAGAGTGTAGTGTAATTATCGTAAGCAACGGGGCATACTCATACACCTTCACCATTTCCAGAAGCGCACTCGGTGTGCGTGAAACTCATTCATAAATACGCACATACTCGATTCCTGGGTGTACCAAACCCCAATACGGAAAAACTGCAGTATAAATATATATATATATATACCGGTATATATATATATATATATACAGATATATATATATTTATATATATATATATAATATATATATATATATATAAATATATATATATATATATATATATTAATTAAGCTCCTATTCAATTTCCCAGCCATACTGCGACATTAAGATCATCATCTCGCTGAAAATCTTGATGATAATGTGTGGAATGTAGAAAGAAGGCCATTATCTTGACATGTCTTCAACGTGAACAGAACAATAACAATCATCCTCTCTATATAATAAGTAAGTAAGAATAAGTTTTAAATGCAAGCATATGGTCCTCCCGGGATTCGAACTCGGGACACCACACCCAAAACAGGACTGCCGAGGAAAACTGATAATAAGATAACCCCTTCAGCACCGAGACGCCTTGTTTACCTTTGATTCGGGCTAAAGAAGTTAGAGGATTTTATGCAGTTTAGGAATGATCTATGGCTATTTCTACGCTATTCAGAGGGTTGATCGAGATCGTCTTTACGCCTTTGAGTCCTAGAGGTAGATTATAAGCCAAGGAAAGGCGCCTAATGGTAGCCCGAATCAGATGGAAATAACGTCCTGGGGCATGCGGTACTATAAAAAAAAAAAAAAAAAAAATCCCTTAAACTATCCTTCTGCTCTAAACTTTCCCTCTTACTAACGTTTCTGAGCCAGTACCGATACAAAACTTTCCCTCTTACTAACGTTTCTGAGCCAGTACCGATACAAAACTTATCCCTCTTACTAACGTTTCTGAGCCAGTACCGATACAAAACTTATCCCTCTTACTAACGTTTCTGAGCCAGTACCCCCCCGATACAAAACTTATCCCTCTTACTAACGTTTCTGAGCCAGTACCGATACAAAACTTTCCCTCTTACTAACGTTTCTGAGCCAGTACCGATACAAAACTTTCCCTCTTACTAACGTTTCTGAGCCAGTACCGATACAAAGGTCAGCCCTGTGGATCTGCACGGTCTACGGGCGGGTTCTAAACAAGAAGAAGAAGAAGAAGAAGGTTGAAAACTATTACCGCGCTTACAACAGCTGGTTTGTTTGGTCTATTAATTCATTCATATACTTTTTTAGTTTCCTCCCTAGACCTCCATCAAGCTTAGAAAAACACCCCCTAGACCCCCCTGCAAGATAAATTTGTACGTTTTTCGGTAGAAACATTTCCCGGCCGAAGGCCGAAGTTCCTCTTTAAAATTGCAGGCTCGCTATCGCTCGCCAGGGAAATAATCTGCACCTACTATGGCACGAAAGGTCTTAAAATTGACAACGAAATGGGGCAAAAGGTGTTAAAATCGCCAAACTAATGGGCCGAACGTCTTATAATCTCAAAACTAGTGGGGCTAAACATTAGGAAGAAGGGGGTCCAGAAAAACAGTCTTCCTCCCCTTAAGTAGTATTTGTAAGGTATCGGCAGCTGGTTTAAGGGGGGATAGTTCATTTTTTGGTCGATTTTTAAATTTATTAATTATTTTTTCTAGTTTCCTCCCTAGACCTCCATCAAATTAAAACAAAACAAACCATCCATTAGCTCCTCCTCCTAGATTAATTTGTACATCTTTCGGTAGTAAAAAAATCGACACCTAAATAGTACGAAAGGTCTTATTATTGACAAGGAAATAGGGCGGAAGGTCTTACAATCAACAAACTAATGGGGTAAACATCTTAAAATCTGAAAACTAATGGGGCTAAGCATGAGGGAGAAGGTGACCCTGAAACGCGACCCATCTCCCCTTAAGCGTAATTTTAAGTTTTGATCGATACATATTGCTTTTCACATCCACTCTCTCTTTATCTCTCACTCACACTCACACTCACTCACTCACTCTCACTCTCTCTCTCTCTCTCAAGCACTTACACTCAATATTACTGTACATACTGTACACACACACACACACACACACACACACACACACACAGACAGCTAGGAAGGATGTTAGGAAGTTTGGTTTTCCAGATAGAATGGTTGAGAAGTGGAATAAGTTACCAAACGACCTAGTGTGTGCACAAAGTATTCAAGCTTTTAAAGTAAATTATGATAAGTTAAAGGCTAACGGGACACTACGAGGGAGTAAGCTCAATAATGTAAAATACAATTAGGTAAATACAATTAGGTAAATACACACACACACACACACACACACACACACACACACACACACACATATATACATACATTTGGTGCGTGTGAGATTTTTTTTTTTTTTTTTGGACCTCCCCTGATTCGATTCATTAGTTCGGAGATTTTAGGATGTTTTACCCCATTAGTTTGGCGATAATTTGACTTCGATCCATTCAGGTGTCGATTATGTTCTTGGCGAACGATAGCGAACCTGTAGCATGGAAGAAATCGGCCTTGGGCCGAGAATTTTGTTTCTATCGAAAATTTACAAATTTAGCTTGAAGGGGATCTGGGTGGGCATTATTTAGTTTGAAGGAAGTCTGGGATGGCGTTTTCAATACCCTAGGGGAAAAGCTCTCTCCCTGAACCCATCTTTCCCTCATCTTATGACTTAAATAGCTTCAAACTCCGTGTGTCCAGGTATTTTGGCTCGAACATTCCTTGATTTTGGCCCTGTCACTCTTTCAACTCTGGGGGAAACACTCATCATAGGCAGCTTTGCCTTTTGTCTCCCTCATCCACATAGAAAACAAAACTACAATGTATAAATGGGAAAAACAATAAAAATACCCCAAAATATCATAATAGCCCGCAAGACGTCGGATCAGACAGTGTTAACGGCGCCATTAAGCCATTAAGGGGAGGGTTTTAGTGTTTCCTAGACTTCCATCAAGCTTGAAATTACACCCCCATGACCCCCTTTCAAGATAAATGTTTAAATTTTTCGGTAGAAAAATTTCCCGGCCGAAGGCCGATTCCTCTTAAATTACAGGCTCGCTATCGCTCGCCAGGAAAAAATGACCCCTAAATGGTTACGGAAAGGTCTTAAAGGTGACATAAATGGGGTGAAACTTCTTAAAATCGCCAAAAGAACTGGGGCGAACGGCTTAAGTTTAAAAAAAAAGCAATGGGGCTAAACATAAGGGAGAAAGGGGTAAAGAAAAAACTCCCTCAAGTGGAAATCTCCCCTTAACTACCGGCGTACCATCTTGCCTTGTATGTATATAGAGGGGCCAGACTACTATCAGGTACAGTCAGTGGCAAGAGTTCCTACACAACTAGTTAAACCAAATATCGTAATAAACCACAACACGTCGGACCAGATAATGTGAAATATTGGCTATGGTTTTCGCTCCTAAGAATTTCAGTTTAATGATATTGTGTTTGGATGGTTCGCGGTATTCTCGTGAGGGTGGTTGTTGTGTCGGCTCTGGCATCGGGTGAACCTCTATCGGGCGCTAACGAGGCGATAATGGCGACGACGACAGCAGTTTGGGTGGGGGGGGGGAGGGGGGGGGGGGGGGAATGTAACATAACGCTTTGAGTATGCAGATAATTATTTTGCTATGTTAATCATTTAATTATATTAGCAATATATATATATATATATATATATATACCGGTATATATATATACCGGGCCCCTACTACGATCTATTATATATATATATATATATATATATATCTATATATATAACGGTAATATATTATATCCCGGGGTATATATATATATCTAGATATTATAGATTATGTTTTTATTTTTTTATTTTTAATATATGCTGTATAGATATAAAATTCTATATACCGATATACAGTATAGCTAATATATATATCTATATATATTAATTATATATATCTATATGATATATATATATATACCGGTATATATATATATATACAGTATATATATAGGGAGGGCTTCGTTCTTAGTATGATTACATGATCTATTCACTCGAAGAAAGAAAAGTGGTTTTTTTGGGGAAGGGGGGGGGGGGGGGGGGGGGGTAGCGTAACCCTTTCTCTCCGTTTTATTCTTACGATGACTAGACTAGATATGTGGGTGAATATACTATTTTCATTTTTATTTTGTTGTTTCTGTTCTGGCTCTGTCTCGAGTTGGCCACCCCCAGCTATGGGATATGTGGCGGAGTATATACTGTACATACATACATACATGACTAGTTATTTTATAAAACAATATACACGCCAAGAAATCAAACTAAGATTTGGGGTGAGATTGTAACCCTTTCAGTATGGAGATCATCATTTGACTATATTATTTATTGTTATTGCCTTACGTTTATATATTTATTAATTAGGTTTTATTGTTACTATCACTATACTCCGTTTCATTTCATCTGACGGTAAATTGAATCCCTTAGCAGCAAATTTCTCGATATATAAAGGACAAATATGAAACCGCCATGTCTGTGCATCCTATTAAGATCAAGTGTATATAATTCGCACCACATGTCACTGCAAAGTCTTCACAATAACTGAGAAATATTGATGGGAACCTTGCAATTTACCGCCAGTTGAAAAGAAACGGACTATAAACGATTTATACAGTACACTTAAACAAATTAACGCGGGCATTTAGACGGTACAATCTATGTTAAGGGGAGGCAGACCGTTTGTTTGGTCTATTAATTCATTTATTCATATATTTGTTTTTAGTGTCCTCCCTAGACCTCCATCAAGCTTAGAAAAACACCCCCTAGACCTCCTTTCAAGATAAATTTGTACATTTTTCGGTAGAAAATGTCCCGGCCGAAGGCCGATTCCTCTTAAAATTACAGGCTCGCTATCGCTCGCCAGGAAATAATAGACACCTAAATGGCATGAAAGGCTTTAAAATTGACAACGAAATGGGGGCGAAAGGTGTTAAAATCGCCAAACTAATGGGCCGAACGTCTTATAATCTCAAAACTATTGGGGCTAAACATTAGGGAGAAGGGAGTCCAGAAAAACGGTCTGCCTCCTCTTAATTAACCCTTAGACTTTCACAGACTATAAAATCGTCTAATATCAGCCAGCATAAAATTAAAGCCTGCCCCGTAGTATACGAATGGGGTTAATGCTACTAACAGATCTGATACATTTCCTAAGCTTGGGAAGGTTCTTTATAATAGGAATCCCATGCCTAAAGATCTTAATAATCTTATCACTCACAGGTGCTTCCCAAGTTGATTAAAATCGTCTGGAGTTAGCTAGGAGTAGAATATCCGACAGTTGCATTAAGGGGGCCCACCACTGTTTTCTTCTCTCTCTCTCTCTCTCTGGGTTGTATCCATTCGGCCCCATTCAGCCTACTGTTTTAAGACGTTTATCCCCATCCAGGTGTCGATTTTTTTCCTGGCGAGCGTTAACGTCCCAGCATATTTAAAAACAAAAACAAAATTGACAGGCTAAATTTGTACATTTTTCGGTACAAGAATGTCTCCGGCAAAGCCGGATTTCTTCAAACAATGTTGGCTCGCTATCGCTCGC